>JAGDQP010001864.1:37736-113831 GCA_022664845.1 Lepisma saccharinum
CTCTCTTATATATATATATATATATATATATATATATATAAGAGAGACGAGAATATACAGAAATACAGCACTTCGCGTCTTTATGTTTAGTTGTCTTCGTCGATTATTATTCGTAGTTATTATTTTTCTTCGTCGATCTTTAAAATGCATATTTATCAACCGTTGCAAATCTTTTGATGGTGAATCCAATAATTTAAATGTTTGATCAAAGTTTCTGATTAATTTGATACGAAAGACTGGACTTCGAACTGGGCGAGATCAATGTGCTTGCTTTTTATGCGTGGTATCAAAGGTTCAGAATCCGCCAGAATCCACTGTAGCTCCCGTCCTTAGAAGTTCAGCTCATTTACGACGTTAATATATATTCAATCACTAACAATCACTGATCAGCATTAGAACTCAGCCTTATATTTTTGTGTTAACAGCTGAACCTGTTAATTTAAAAAAATATTGGAATTGACTGGATTCAGAAACAAAATAGCAGTCCAGCACGCTAGCAATACTCCACAGGTGACTATAAGACTCGATTCAGAAACAGTAGTTGTTTATGAATGCTGGTTGCAATAAAACACTATTCCTTGTAAACATGAGTAACACTTGTTTGTAACTCTTTGCCGATAATGCTAACCTTACGTAAATTATTCTTACAGTAGATTAAGTGTAATGGTAATTATGATTGATATGTACTCCAAAGTTTCTCGAACAAGGGGTTTGGAAGAATAAGACAATGCAGAAAGTATAACTACGAAACAGTAAAGAGTGCTGAAGTGTAGAGGCATTCCTAAAACGAAGATTAGCTAACCTTCACAACATGTGTGTAGATATATCGGTGTTTTGTGTGGATTTCCAACCATTAAATATTGAAATTTTGTTTGTACCACTTGTATGTTTAAATTACTCTTTTTATGCCACTACATTTTTTTATTCTCTATTTTGTACATTATACGAGTAGTTACGGTGGAGATATACTGCTCGATAGTCATTAAACTCTCACCTTCGAAAACGTCTTCGAGCGCTGCTGATAATTATATGTATATATTACGCTTTAAGAATAAAAGTATAGACCTAACAAAATGGAAGAAGGTGCGTGTGGTCTCCAGTTTGACCCCAGCTCGTGCCATGTGGGCTTTGTGGTGGACATACACCGTGTGCCTGGGTTTTCTCAGGGTTCTCCCTCTTCCTTAATTCTACCAATCATCCCATCATCGTTCATTCTTCTTGGACCAAAGTTGCCTATAGGCCTTAACTAAAATTGAAGCTAAGACACGATTAACGTTATGTATTTGAGGGCACCTTCGTAGTCTGCCATTTCTAATTTAAAGTTCTGATTATGTAGAATTAGTAGTAGCAATGTGTCCCGAATTATTTTAATAAAGGTTTTTTAGCGTCGTATCCAGTGTTCGAATTGACAAATATTAACTACGGGGGGGGGGGGGATAGTTAGGATATTCGAACTCAATTTTAATGCTTGCTGTGCAGCCACACATTCTTTCTTCGTCCTACCATTAATCTAACCATGACATACCATCATATGAACTTAATCACACCCTAAGTATGAATTTAAATTTCAAATTTCAACTCTAGATTTGAAGTAGCACACAAGCTTTAGCTGAGATTGGACTAACAAATTTACTAATGACATCAAAGTTAAATTTCTAACAACATTTTCCTATCCAATATGAAAGATTTTAAAGAAGAATGTATAATCTTACAGTATAAAATGTGAAACAGTAGTATTATAGTTGGTTAAAACGTTAATCTGCCAGCAAGAAAGATTTTAGTGTATGAAAAATATTTCTATTCACCCAACTGCGGAGGAATTGTTAGTTTCCTTTATTTGAATTAGTGGAATGGTATCCCACCTCATCCAGCATTCGAGCACTGGTCGTATTCTTGAGGAAGATACGTCTACGAAGCAAGGTCTAGGGAAAAGGAGGCTGAGATCACCCCAAGACTCAATTTCTATGTAAAATTAGAATTTTAAGAGTAATTTAATGTACATACAGTTCATATACAATCCTAGCTTGGCTCCTCTACTAAAGAAAGGATAAATGCCTGTCCAGAGATTTTTTCTCCCCATCATCATCGTCTCAAGGAGTCACACGGTCACTCACAAGCATTCAGCATCTGAGGCTAACGAAATATCTCTAACTTCTCTGTTTCTCCAGGAACTGTTGGAAATGCAAAAGCATTCATTTGAGTTCATCTGGAGGAAAATCGCGCTCAGCACATCCTCCGCTTTAGACTTTTGAGTGCGCGCGCATATAGTTCTGGATGTTCAGGACTGTTTTACTTCAACTCGTACTGTAAAATATACAGTTCGTCGAAGATCTCTAGTTATCGAAATAACTAATGTTATTTGAAACTCAGTAACTAAAGGGACCCTTGGCGTTTGAAAACTTGTGCTTTTGCGTGGTAAAGAAAAACTTTATTTTTATATTAGCCAGTCTGGTAAGTTTGGATTTCGGCCCTTCACGATTCGCCCTTTAACCATTAAAATCCACACCAATGCCCTGCAGGGACCTTCGAGTCGTTGGCCTACAACCGAAGACTGCACGGCTACCCGGCCGACACTTTCGCGTGAAGTGCCGGGCAGTTGTAGTACGATACGTTTATCGTGTGTATTTTTAGTCGAGTTTTGTGCGCTTGTTTGTAAATTATAACACCACACGGTGGAATTCGGATCGGGGAAACACTGTAACTTGTCGACAGGTGGCACCAGAAAAAGCGAAATGTAGGCTTTGTTCTAGTATTTCTTTCAATGGTGGGGATGCAAGTAACCTAAGGAGGCACTTAATACTTAAGCGTTGCGGGGTTTAAAATGGAAGACAAGAGGAAGCAAACAACTACAAACTAACACTTCTACAGAGACATTCTGTTGTGTCCGATCCTTCAGTAACTTCATGCGGAACAGCTGCTGAAACCGTGCATACATCGGATACTACCGTGTTACGGCGGGATGTGTTCAAATTAAAGACATCTTGTCAAACACGAGTGAGTGACTGTGGTTAAGAAGTTATTCACTGGAAGAGCTAAACACTTAGGCAGTTAGTTAAAATGATAGCGAAGAAATACCAACCTCTACGTTTGGTAGAAGTTGGAGAATTTAGGGAATGTGTGAGCCTGTTTAACCCTTCGTACATTTTACCCAGTAGAAAGTACTGTCCTCAACTTTACTCCGCGTAATATGCAATTGATCTAACAGAAAAGGTGCGAAAAGAGATGAAAAACGAGGTTAACGCAATTGCGATCCCAACAGACGGGTGAATCCTCTGTTACGAATTAATGCTATATCGCCGTAACAGCACATTTCATAACGAGTGATTGTCAACTGAAGACTTCTATGTTATGAATACGCGATAGTAACACAGCTGACAATTTAGCCAACGAACTTAAACATTTTCTACAAGAGTGGCATGTTGGAGAAGGATGTAGCTGTTGTGACAGACAATGCTGCAAAGATGAAGGTTGCAGCAAGGAAGTGCGGTTTTAGACACATTTCGTGCTTTTCCCATAAAATTAGTTTGGTGGTACAAGACGCGATTAAAGAGATTGACATAATTCAAAAGTAAAGGCAACTGGAATTCTTCAAGCGAAACCCTCCGGCAGCTGCAAAGTTGCAAGAGTTGCGGGAAAAAATGGGGTATCAGGACTTGAAACTGAAGCAGGATGTGGTAACACGGTGGAATTCTTTGACAGGATCAGAACGTTGCTTAACCTCAAGGAGCCCGGCCTCCACGCTTTAGGCTTTTTGAATCCTGGACTTAATGAAATATCCGAAGAAGAATGGACCATTTTCCAAAAACCGTGCGACATTCTTAAGGTTTTCTAGGAGGTGATAACCGAGATGAGCGGAGAGAAGACAGTAAATATTTTCAAAGTTTTGCTGAAAGAACTATCTTGAGATATGCCAACTCAATTACCGCTGAGAAGAATTTACCTGCCCAAATTCAGAATGTGTTCAAGACCCTGACAACACAAATTAACTTTAGATTCAGCACTTTTGATCCGGAAATTATTTATACTCAAAGTACTTTGTTGGACCCCTGGTTCAAAAAACAAGGATTTGATGTTGTGTACAAAAGATCATCGTACAAAGTTTGTCTGAAAGAACCAACAGAGTGAACATGTCTCAGGAAGAAAACAACAGTAATCCAGTGCGCACAACACCATTCCACCCTCCATCATCTCTTTGGACCGACTTCGACTCCAAGGCTCAACATATTGTGTGTATACACAGCCCCACCGCAGCATGGATAGCCAAACTAGACAAATATCTACAGCAACCTCTAATTATTCTCACAAGATACTTTGACGTGGTGGAGGGAGAATCGATTTGTGCTCCTCAACCGATTCTAATGAAATTTCGTATGTACTAGACTATATAGGAGTTTTTAAAAGTCAAATCTTTCGTGGATACCACTTCCGGTTACCATGGAAAGAACGTCCAAAAATGACCACTTCCGTATTCAAATTTGTATAGTGTTGTTCGAAAAAAAAATTAATATCTTAAAAATGGCGTAAGCTATCAAATCCAAATTTCGTATGGAAAGTACTGATGTAAAGAGCATGTTACAGTGTAAACCAAGAGACCATATATTTAACCGTTTTGGAGAAAAAATATTTTTCTTATGTAAACGTTCAATTTTTTAATAAAAAATACACTATTCTTAGGAAGATCTGTGTTGTTTAACCATCAGCCCCCGCTAGCTACAAAACGATACTTCGCTCAAATAGTCTCCATATAATATAGATCCATACATATCTAAAAATCATTTTTGTAACTGATGGGGGTTGATAATTAGAAGAAACATTTACACTCTAAAGATGTATACTTGCGAATTCTAATTTTTATAGTGTTGTTCTAAAAAAATGTGATATCTCGGGAATGGCGTAAGCTATCAAATCCAAATTTCGTATGATGCTTCTACATTACATGACGCTCATTTAAGCGTAGTATTACCTGTGTAATAAATGGCGATTGATAGTTACACAACAGTTTTTCCTCTAAACTTGTTTTGAATGCGACAAAGTAGTAGTTCTTATGTAGCAAATATATTCTACTTCAAACACGACTTAGGGTATAAACTAGAGATTCTTATTGTTATGTGTTCATAACATTAGTATTTGACACAAAATATGGTTAGGATAGCTTAAGAACTTTAAGACATAAGGTAATTTATTTAGCTGAATTTCAAATATTTACTTCGACCTGAGGTACTCATGTTTAAAGCATAATATGTTTCTTGTAGCCATCAACCCCATCAAAATGAATTTTGAATACGTTCTTCTACATGGCATGGTGATTATTTGAGCGAAATATCGTTTTATAACTAGTGGGGACTGACAGCTAAACAACATAGAGTTTCCTGAGAAAGGTGCATTTAAAAAAATGAACGTTTAAATAGGAAAACTATTTTTTATCTCCAAAACGATTAAGGATATAGTCTTTCGGTTTACATTGTAACATGATCATTATATTAGTATTTTCATACGAAATTTGGAATTAATAGCTTACTCCATTTTTGAGATATCACAATTTATTTAGTACAACACTATAAGAATTAAATCCGCAGTAATACATCTTTAGAGTATAAAATGTACATCTTGTGTCAGACCCCGTCAGTTACAAATTGATTTTTGGATATGTTCTTTTACATTATATGGAGATTATTTCAGCGAAGTATCGTTTTGTAACTAGCGGGGCTGAAGGTTGAACAACACAGAGTTTCCTGAGAAAAGTGCATTTTTATAACGAAAATTGAACGTTTACGTAAGAAAAAATATTTTTACCTCCAAAAAAGGTTAAAGATACGGTCTTTTGGTTCACACTGTAACATGCTCATTGTATTAATTTCTTTTGCACACGAAATTTGGAATCGATAGCTTACGCCATTCTTCAGATATTCCAATTTATTTTGAACAACACTATAAAAATTAGAATCCGGATGTGGTGATTTTTGGTCGCGCTTCCATGATAACCGGATGTGGTATACACAAAGATCAGGTTTATTGAAACTTCTGTATAGTCTAGTTAGTTCATATAAAATATCGTTAAAATTGGTTAAGGGGCAGAAAACGGCCCTCATGCGCATTACTCCTTTGAGTGTGAAATTATAGACTGTTACGTGAAATTGCAAGTGTTAAGTGTGCGCGCTCCATCTTTCTGCATGTACATTTCAACGCAAAGCGGACTAAGTAAGCAAGACGCTTACAACTTAATGTGAGTGAGCAACACTGGCTGCATCTCCTCCTCTTGAAGCAGCAAGGAGGTAAGTAAGCAGAACCTTTTCCTTCATTTCTCGCTTGTGTCACTTTTGAATGCTTTTAGGATATTTCGTGCAGTAGAAATGTACACCCTCGCTTTTCCTTCCTCCTCGCGCATCCAAATCTTTCTAGTTTCAACACAGACTAAAGGAAGGCTGGTTTCAGTTTTCAGAAGTCTTAGTCTTCATTTTGTTGATTTATGATTTGCTGTACATGCATAAGATCCTGCCAACCTTTCTGGTTCAACTCCATCATCAGAAGAGCGCGAACAAGTTTCGTATTTCGATTATTGCCGGACTGAAAAAAGCAATTCACCAAATGAACCGATTCAGCTAAATGAATCGATTCATTTCTCTTAGTGAATTGCAATTCTTTGATTCACAGCGATGTTTGTATCTTTGTGATCGGATCGTTTATTAAAGGCAAAACAATAGTTGGTATTACCTTTCATGCTAAGTACAATTTGGCAAGTCAGTTCTAAGTATGACGCATCTTACGAAGGACTTTTGTTGTTGTATATTATATAATTATTTGTGTACTTAAATTGATTCCCTTTGTTACCTTCTTTCAGCTGCTGAAGTGGAAGTACATTTGCAATGACGGAAGAACGATGGACGAAATCGTGATACGAGAAGCGATATTCTATTTGGTGCTGACTGACTGGAGCTTCAGCACACCCATGGTCATATCGATTGTTGCTACCTTATATTTATTGTAGGGTTGAAGATACGGTTCAGTTGGAGCTAGTGAATCACGTTTCATGTTATTGGTCAATTTCTGTTCCATCACTGCAAATCCACTTCTGATTGTGTTACTGAAAGAAGATAAACGAGCCAAGAACCCAACGCTTAAAAGATAATATGACCCTATATTCAGTACCGGTTTGTCAACACTTTGCGAACGAAGAGCCAACGTGACGTCAGCATTGGTCCATCAGTATTCAAATATTTGCTTCAACACACCCTTGCGATTCACCAATGCCGGCTCCTTCTGCCGCAATGCAGGGTGCGCCCTTTGAAACGGCTGTGAGTAGAGGTCAGCAGTGATGGTTTGACCAGGTAGAAGGAGCTCGTAATGCACCACTTGTCGACAAGTCCACCATACAGAGAGCATAACCGTTGGTGGGTGCAGAGATGGACTTGAGTGTAAGGAACAGGGTCACGTGGCGACAACCAATATCTGATACGCTTGGGAGTGTCATAGAGGACCCACCTTTCGTCACCAGTGAGCAAGAGATCAAATACGGGTGTGTTCAGGTGCCGAGTGATCCAGGACAAAAAGGCTGTCACTCGTTCCTTGTTGGCTGTCGACAATGTGTAGAGTACCCGCTTAACCTATATGACTTCTCTATTCCATGCAGTTGTAGTCTGACTGTTTCAGCGGAAACATGAAACCTTTCTGCAAGATAATTACACGTTAGACCATTGTCCTCGATGGCTGCTTTCTGGGCCTTGTCATCCATCACATGTGGTCTTCCACTGCGAGGTACATCAGCAAGGCTTACATCTCCCGAACGGAATTTGTGGAACCAACGTCCTGCGGTGTGTTCGTTCACGGCATTCTTATCGACATGGTATATGCGGCAGCTGACAGACCCACTTTAAAGTCATGCATCAAACACACGCGAACAAGCTGCTTCGATATTTCCATTTATCTTTTACACTGGACGAGCTATGACTGCTGTTTGTGAGCCCCGTACCTGTATTTCTGAAGGTCGATGTTCAGACTAAGTCCCTATCGCTTGGCAGGCACGTGCGTCATTTCGTTTCGTCTCTGTGAAAACATGATTAATGGGATGTCAAAAACGGAAAAACTTTCTTGCTTACCTTGTATTAGTGGTAAAACAGAATCTTTAAATATATTCAAATTCCCGCCTGTTATACTGTTAGGACTTAAGTTAGGTCTCTTCTTAGTTCCTGTTTCTACTTGCTGCAACCACCGTAAACCACGCGTGTCTATCTGTCCCTCTGCTGTGGTCGATCAAAACCAGGAAGGAAAGAGAGGGTTCGAGAGGATGAAATGGCCTCCTATATTGTCCACTCGATGCAGAGTACTGAACAACGTCTGCAAGATATCTTCAAAGTTTATCTCTTGCATCAAGAGGTAACACAATTTACGCTCAGTACAAATTTCAGAAAAGAACTACAAATTATAGAACCAACATAAATTACAGTACTAATAAATTTAGTTTCCCAATAAGGTTACATCGTTTAAATTATCTTCCATTGGAAAGTTAGTGATTACCAAAATGTCCAAACAGCACCAAATCAAATCATAACAACGTGATTTGTTATTTTGCTATCTCGAAAAGTTCAGTGATTAACAATTTAATTTAAAAATTACAATTGTATTAAATGGTTCCGGGATAGCCCGCTCAAGATTACAATCTAAAACTTTCTTTTACAGCAAGTCACGTCATTGTGCGTCGTGAGTAGTCATTTTTTAACGTTTCTAATATTCTCAAGATGGCTACGAATAATAGGAAAGATCTAGATAATGTTTTTGGAAGTGAACAGCTGACCAAACTGAAAGAGGAGCAACATTCTTTATTTCCATCTGATGAGGTATTTCTGTTTATTTACTGTATTTTATTTAAACATGGATTAAGTTTCTTTGTTTTGAATATAGACCCTAATTTTAAAGATAATTTTGTTAAATAACAAGTTCTTTAAAATCTATTTGGTGTAGTAAAAAGTGATCCATTATTTTTGCATGACATTAAAGGCTTGACTTACCATAGTTAGAATGATCTGATTTAGGTCATAAAAGCGCCGTTTTGTTCGATAACGTGTTGCCATTTGCAAGGTAATATCATGATGCCTCTCTCATAGAAGCCCTTGTCCCTATTGGCAAAAAATTGAGACAGTCGATGTTCACAAGCCTCTCTTGAAGCGAATTTTGCACCAGCAAACGTGTTCGCCATGGACAGGAACAGATGGTAATCACTCGGTGCCAGGTCCGGACTATAAGGTGGATGCATAAGAACCTCCCAACCAAGCTCCCGGAGCTTCTGGCGAGTCACTATCGATGCGTGTGGCCTGGCGTTGTCCTGGTGGAACACAGTGCCTCTCCTATTGGCCAAAGCTGGCCGCTTCTGGGCGATTGCTGCCTTCAGACGGTCCAATTGTTGACAGTATAGTTCCGAGTTAAGGGTTTGGCCGTAGGGGAGCAGCTCATAGTAGATAATTCCATGCCAATCCCACCAAACACACAGCAAAGCCTTCCTGGCCGTCAATCCTGGCTTGGGCACCGGCGCACCGCGCTTCGACCACGACCGTTTTCGCGTGACGTTGTCATAAGTGATCCATTTTCATCACCAGTCACCAACCGCTTCAGAAATGGGTCGCTTTTGTTGCGATTCAGCAGCGATTCGCAGATGGAAATTCGGTCCATGAGGTTTTTTTGCGTTAACTCGTGTGGCACCCATACATCAAGCTTCTTTTTGTATCCAGCCTTATGCAAATGGTTCCACACGGTTTTTTGTGCAATGTTTAGCTCTTGGGCAATCGAAACCGTGCTTACATGACGGTCGGACGCGACAATGTCCATGATTTTATCGACATGTTCGACACGTGGCCTTCCAGTGCGTGGTACATCTTTGACGTCAAAATTTTTATATTTAGGGGACCCGCCTTACCACCCCTGCCTCTTTTCATGCTTTGCACAAGTTAAGTCGTGCACTTTCTGGGTCGTGCAGCACGTACGTCTTAGTACTTCTCAGCTTGGGCAGGCTTGTCCCTAGAGATTGTTGGATTGCCGGAGTTCCGGCATCGAAGGATCTCCTGCGTTCCACCTGTTCAAGACAGTTGGTGTTGCGGGACGGACTTTTGACCAGGCGTCCAGAATGTTCTCCTGGTCTATGTTCCTAGTTGTTAGAACATTTGCATGGGGGATCCCTACCTACTATTATATGCTTTATTTTATAGAAAAAACACATACAATACAGATAAGACGACACAGGGCAAATACAGGACAACACAACACATAGCTTGAGCAGGGCTTCTTCTTCTTTTCAGCATCTCCCTGTAACGAGATTAAGAAAGATTAATTGTTGCTTCCTTAAAGTTGGGTTCTTCTTTCTGGATTACAGTTGTTGTCCCGTCACATAGATGGCCTTCCAGTCTTGCTCGATCTCTTCTTGTTGTGTTCCTCTAGGTAAGAAGAGAAGGTGATCTTCTTCTTCATTGTTAGTCCTGCATCACTCACTGGTTCTGCAACACTTTTTCCTCTTCTCTTCATTCGTTAGTAGTCACTATACCACACTCATCCATCACTCATTCACTCATGGGTAGTATATATCATTCAACCGTTGGTTGCGGTTTCCGCAGCCTTCAGTCAGTTTATCGACTTATATTTATTACCACTAAGTAATAATAACAACACATCCCGGTTCCCTCCACCATTCACGCGCACTTTCACACTGTATATGAGTGTCTCTCACCGGTATTCCGGCAATGCACTCCGTATTGCTGGAGTTCCAGCAACATTACACTAACACTAACTTATGGTTAGTCTTGTTTATATAGATTTTCGTTGTTCTTAATATGTACCGTTATATTAAATAGACGTTGTTTCAAAATTTCTGCACTTTTACTATGGTACTTATTTGTTTGTGTTCGTTTATTTGTTGGAATACTTGTTTGTAAACGCGGATGCCGCGGTTATCGCGGGAGACCCGCTCGCGCGCGCAGACATTACGCTGTTGACTCCGGTAATGACTATACACTTTCATAGTGTTGGGATCTCACTACATCGCGCCGCGCCCCGAGGCGCGCCTCCCGGTCAAGAACCTTCTCTTGTAGAATAATGAAACTTTATTCGCCGTCTCCCGGAGGACCGCCACCAGTTCTGGAGTTCTCAGTACCTCTGTGACGGGTCTCTCCCCCAGGAGGGCTCTTTGTTCTCTGACTAGCTCTTCTGTCTCCCGGCATCTAAGGACAACGTGATCTGGGGACGCAACCACTCCACAGGCGCGGCACATATTGTCCTCAACTGAGTTTAGGTCTTTCAGTCTCTGTCTATAAGGGCCATGACCGGTGACGAAATGGAGCAACCCTCCTTCTATCTCCAGATGCATCTCTGTCACAGCCACGTGCGGGAAAATGCTGAAAAGTCTTCTTGCCTTCGATGATTCCCCCAGAATGTTTGCCACGCACTGGTCAGTATTTCTTGGATTTCTCTTCTACTTCCTGCTGTTTGGTGAAGAATGTCTATGATCTTCTCTTCGTTTCCTTTCTTGAGCCAGTACGCGGCTCCCATTCTTTTAACTTGAAGGTGCATGGGCATGGTCGCGGTCACCACCTGGAGTGCCTCCACCGGAGTAGTTCTGTAGGCTCCAGTAAGACGGAGCAATATTTGTCGTTGAGATCCCACAACCCTTTCCACCTGTTCCAATCGTTCCAGCATTTCCAGACATGGCTGAAATATCATGTCCCATATTATTGGCCCGAGTACGGATCCCTGCGGGCATCCTTTTGTTGGTGTTTTCCTCATGACGCCATCAGCTGTATTTATCTGTATTGTTCTGTCCTGAAAGTAGTTTCTGACTGTTTTCCAAACAGCGGGATGGACCCCAATATTTTTCAACTCCGTTAACACTGATGGCCACCATACGTTATCGAAAGCACCTGTAATGTCAAAGAAGATTCCCATTACGTATTTGCAGTTCTCTTGTTTAAGTGTATTAATTGTTCCGCATATCTCATTCACTGCGTCCTCGGTCGACTTGCCTTGACGGAAACCATACTGTAATCTACAATGTTGGAGATTGTTTCTTCTGTCGTTGATTCTTCTAACTATCATTTTCTCGAAGATCTTACTTATCACATTTAGCAGGCATATAGGCCTGTACGACTTCGGGCTCGTTTTCCGTTTGTCTTCTCCTTTTAACAGTATGATGAGATTCGCTTTTTTTCATACTTTTAGGAACCTTCCCTGACTCAGGCATTCATTATATAACTTGGTTAAATATGGTGTCCAAAAATCTGATAAAGATTTGTATATTCGTTCTTAATCCCATCTGGTCCCGGTGCTTTGTTGGATTTGAGGGTCTTGAT
This sequence comes from Lepisma saccharinum, assembly GCA_022664845.1. Classification (NCBI taxonomy): domain Eukaryota; kingdom Metazoa; phylum Arthropoda; class Insecta; order Zygentoma; family Lepismatidae; genus Lepisma; species Lepisma saccharinum. The sequence continues at coordinate 50,060 of JAGDQP010001864.1, forward strand.
TGCAGCCGTCACTTCTTCATTTGTTATTAATGGCAATTCCTGATTCTCGTCGACATTTGGGGTATGCCCTGTTACTTGTCTGATCCGTATATTTTCTTCGTTATCCTCATCCTCGTTGTCGTCCGGAAATAATTTGGAGAAAATGAGTTCCACTGTTTCTAGCCAATTGGTTGTAAAAGATCCATCTTCTTTCTTTAGTGTGTTCGTTACTCCCTTCGTTTTGATTTTTTGCATGACTATTTTGTAGGGCATGCCCCAGATATCCTTGCTTAAGTTCTCGTCCACGAACCTTCTCCAAGTTTTCTTTTTTGTTTCAGAAAGTTCGTTCTCAAATTGTTGTTTAATTTGTCTGTATTTGATCAGGCGTTGTGATCTAAGTTCGTGGTCCCCGGCTGCCACGCTTTTAGTTTTCGTTTTAAATTTTCCAATTTTGGGGTCCAGAAGTTTTTTTTTCTCTTTTTGACTTGGCTTATTTTAGGTGCTACTTTTTTAATTGAATCTTGCGTGGCTTTTTCTATTTTTTCGGCCAGCTCATCCAAATTTATATTTTTCTCAATTTGTGGTAGGTTCAATTTGTCCACTAGTTTTGTGAAGTTTAATCTTTTGATACTATAGTTTAGATCATCAGGTTCATTTATGTCATTATTATTGTCGTCCAACATAAAATTTATCTTAAAGCTGATGACGCTGTGCTGACTCGTAGTCGCGTGCTCGATCACATTCCATTCCTGTATATTTCTATAAAGATTTCCTCTGGTTAAAGTTATATCAATATTACTCTCCGCGCCAGCCCTGCCCTGAAACGTGGATGGTTGATTCTTCTTGTTGTGTATGATTAGATGATATTGGTTGATGATGTCTTCATACTTTTCACCGTTTTCATCTGTTCTCGGGCAGTGCCAGAGCGGAGACTTGGCATTAAAATCCCCCAAAATTAGTAAATTACTCCTATAAAACCCGTCCAGAATTGCCTCTAGTTTATCTACAAAAACATCCGCTGGGATGGAGAACTGGCAGTAGAGATTTGCTATTGTAATCTGATTTTTTTCAAGTTTAAGGCTAAAAGTCTGAATCCATTTACATGTATATCTAGAATACACCAGTGCTTCAATCTTCCTGTTAAATATAACTAGTGCGACCATAGGATTCGGGTCGTCCGGTAGCAATACCATGGCGTCGGTCGGCATGCCCATAATCTTTCCCTTATTAACATAGGGCTCTTGGATGCATGCCACGTCCACTTTTTCCTTCTCACAATATAGCCTTAGTTCTTGTGTGCCTAATTTTGATTTGTCCAAGTTAACCTGGACGAATTTGAACGACTTATGGTTGTCTTAAGTGGACGTAACATGCCGGGAACTTTTCTGTCGGGATGAACACTGTGCGTCCGTACGCCATGACGAATTGTCTGTATATGTTGTTTAACTGGAGGGAGTCATCCCTCCTCTCGAATACTTTGTCGATCAGGTACAGTAGCTTTTGTGGATCTGCAATTATGCCATTTGAACGTAGATTTATTCTGTCCACTTCGTCGATTATTGGAAAGGTGATCGTTTTACCATTTGGATGAATGTTCCTGATAACCTTTCTAAGGGCGGCTGCCAGAAGTAATGGTTCTTCCAATCGGGACAGGATATATCCTTTGTTAAGACCTGCATAGAATTCGTTTGGATTAAAGTTTGTGGTTCTTCCTTCTTCTTCCGCCAGTTCTCCCTCCGTATCTTCCATGTTAGGTATTCCCATATCCTCCATCTCTGCTTCAGTTACCTCGGAACTTCTATTCTGACTATGTTTCTTCTTATATAGTCTAGGGATCCAAGATTTCCATCCTCTTCTTTTCTTCCTCACTTCTTCCTTTCGTTTCTCCGTTACTTGTCTCTTAGCTATAACGTCATTTTCGTCTTTATCCGTCTGCGTTTCGTCTTTATCTTCCTGGCTTTCGTGAGCCTCGTTCCTAGCATCCGTTCTGTTTTCTTTTGTTTCTAGGGTGCTCCAAGTCCTCATAATATTCTCATAAAGGAGTCTGTCCTGAACTATCATCTCAAGACCGACACTCTCAATATCATGTTCCCATTTCTTCAGAGCCAGCAGAACGTCCTGAGAATCCGCCCTCCAGAGCCCCATCCCTATGGCTGGTATAACTATTTTTACTTTTTTGTCATGTTTAACTGCCGAGAGTAAGTCTAATGTTAGTTCTAGGTCTTCTTGGAAGGTTTCTCTGGATGACTTTATGTTAATAATTTTGCAGTTGTACCTATTTTGTGATAGGTAGATTTCTAATCTCTTATTGTTTTCTAATTTGATGTCATAATATTCCAGTTTTTCCAGATTGTATTCATCGTGTGACAGGGCCACCGTCTGGGCGAAACCCCTGGGAAAGGTGACCAGGTTGGGGTTAATATAATGGAGTACTATTTGGTCTTCCTGGTCCATATTTATGTGCCCATGCTTTATTACGAGGAATTCTTCCGTTAATTTTGTGTTTTCTGTTACCCAATTACTAAAGTTTTCTACCTTCTTATCATTATTAAATTCCAAAAGCCTTTCTAGGCTTCTCTTTTTCCTGCATGGGGGTTCTTCTTTTTTGAGGTTGGTGATGTTTTTGTCTCGACTCGAACTGGATTACAATCCATAATCGAAACGATCTATGACTCGTTGTAACGCCAACTTGTACTGCGGCCTTCTTGTTGCGTTTTGGCCCCACACAGCTTTTTCCTCGAATTGCAGGGAATGCATATCTTCTTATCCTTATCTTTGCACTCCATCTTTTTGTGGCCTTTTTCGCCACAGCAGCCGCAACGCGCGTCATTTCTACAGTGGGCTGCTATGTGATCGTAATCATGACAATTCAGGCAAGTTGTTACCACAAGAAAATCCTTAACATTGGTAGCTTCGTAGCCGATGTAGACCCGCGGATTTCTTAAAATGGTTTCCCTTACATGTTTGGGTACCTCAAACACAAGATGGTACCTATCTTGATTCTTGGGACCCGTTTTAAATCTTGGTCTTATGAGCTGTTTCTGTTCGTCGGTCAGCACTTGAAGATTTCTTTCTATGAGTTCCTCTATTGCCTCGTTCTCCTTGAGCTCGGATGGTATGTTATACATTATCATTAACGGGTTGCGCTTATTGCTCTTATTGGTTAGATCGAAGTTTTGGATCATTCCTGGGTGCTGCCTAATCTTCTCCTCGTCCTGAGCTGTCGCCATCTGCAGGATGAGCGCTGTCTTTGCTTGTATAATTTGAAAGTTGATCCGGTCCTGCCTACTCACTGTCCTGGTTCAAAATTACCGGCACGGAATCGACGAAACCAAAATTGCGCGTGATTGGCTGTTACAGTATCAGGACCATAAACACTATTCACATTTGCAGCCGCCTGGCTTGCGTTTTCGCCTTTATCGAAGAAAAACTGTAAAATATAGCGTATTTTCTCTTTGCCAGTGTCCATTTTCACGCGCGCTCACACAACACTGAGTCAACTCATCACAACTATCTGAACAGTGTTTGTAGTACGCAATCTCATCGTTTGAACGCCATCTCGTTGAACCCGATCGGACTTATACAACGCGAGATACAGATCACTGAAGCCATCTATTGGCAAAATAATGGATTACTTTTTACTACACCAGATATCATAATTTAGTTTAGCAATCTCTTTAGTGAATAAATATTATAATATGGTCTAGTCCTGTGGCATGCCTGGAATGCCAGTGATTTATCTGGTTCAGAAATCGTGACACGTTTAAATTGTTAAAATAGTTCTAATAAACTATTTTAGTGTATGTATATTGTAAATATTTCACGTTGGTGTCACATATTAAACCACAATAAAGTTTTATATTGAGAAAATATAGTTATTTGCATCTTTTCTGGGCATTAAAGTAGACAAGTTACAAAAAAAATGGCTATTCGGAAACGCGGAGACAATAAATGAAACAAGAGTCGTGGATGCCATCTGATAGTAGTATTGCTGTCTTGATATATGTACTTTTTCCTATTTGTTGTGTTGAAATCAATCTGTAGATTAAAATCCAAGTACAATATTTAAAGAAATGTGAATCGCCAAAAGTGTCTTCGCATGGTTCAAGCTGGACACACAAAATATTGAACAGGTAAGTACGAATGCAAGGTTCACTGATCTGACATGTGAGATGTAAAATCGGAAGTAGCTATACAATACAATAAGCTACCTGATCTGAGACACTGTATGATCGCTCATCACCTTCCATTAACATAATTGATTTTCTTCTGGTAGCAAATGGAAACGGAGGTTTTTTCATCAAGAAAAGGAATACAACAGCACACAAGATCCCACCATGGATCATAATGGTAGATACACAATAAAAGAACGCCATCTCTTTAAAATATTGGGAACAGCAAATGAAGAACACACAGGAAGCAAATGGATTCTTCGAAACGACTTTTAGTTTGGAACAAAGGGAATTTCTATAAACAGAGCAAATGGAAATTGAAACTCGACCAAAACGGCACTCTTTCCACATGCACGCGAGGAGCAAATTGATTGATTAATTTAAAGACGTGACAACAGATGTGATTGGTTGGTGAAAAGTACGTTCGGAAAAAGTGTAAATACGGAGAGCGCAAAATAATTCACAGAGCGAGATGCCAACGAAATCGACGCAAGTGTTCCCCAACTGAAGAAACGACCTGTCGAAGTTTTGTGATCCTCTCTCCTGGGACAAAATCTACTGTAGCGTCACCTACCATACTACTTAGAGTGAAAACTTGAAATAAACTGTTGTCATTAGTACATGATCATCGTCCTTCACAATACATTATTCGCCTTGGTACAAGGAGAAACGAAATCCAAACCGTACCATGATACTGTATTGTTTTATTTTTTGATAGAATCATATGCTTCCTTATAATCAATGAAGAACCGGTAAACTGTTCATTGTATTCCCATTTCATCTCCAACGCTTGTCTCAAGGTGAAAATACTTCAGATAAAGCCTTCGTAATATAAAACGAGTAGTAAAATATCAGTTAATATTAAGATTCTTCGTAGCTAAGTGGTTAGAGTGACTAGCTACAAACTACGAGTACGGAAAATTCCAACTTAAGGCCCCACTGCAGACAGTTGGACAATTTGCGATCAAAATTAGTATATGAAAGTGAACGACTTGTACGAAGACAGCAATTATGGTCAGTAACTCTTCGTCAAAAGGATCAGTGCTCTCTTTACGTCAAATGAAAAAGGTGGTTTTGAGCCGTTGAACAGGTGAGCATATACAGCGTTAGAAACGTTTTCAAAATACGTTTGTTCGTCGTCCATTTGTTGACGAGGAAGACTACGTTGATTGTAAACGTCCAATTAACCGTTGAAGAAACTGTCATTCAGGTGCATATACAACGTTAAAATTACGTTGCGATGCTATCCTTGCCTCCACCTTTTTTAATGTTAGGGTACTACTGGGGTAAGAGTTAACACAACTTAAAACTCTAATGTGGTTCTTTGGATCAGTGAGAAGGTAAATAAAGCAAAATTGATGTATTAAAAACCCAAATGTGTTGATAAAATAACCTTTAAGTTCGTTCGTCTGCAACCCCATAATTTGATTTATGTCATAAAAGTGGAGCAGTGTGGTTCGAGGGTTAGAATACAGGAACCTCAGTGCTATTCTTAGTTTGTTTTTTTCTTAGTAAAAATTAGAAAATATATTTTCAGCGTGTTATTAATTTCAATTTTTTATGTAGTGATGCAACCTTCGTTTTCTTCTGCCGCCAATGTTCTTAACCGAAAATTAGGAAACATGTTACTATCACCCACCCTTCGTAAACACAACAGAATCATTTGCACTTCTATTTACATTTGGAAAAAACTTCCCGCTCATATTAACGACCGTAAGTCAGTTAGTAAATGGTTCAAGTACATCTGTTAAAACGTAAAGTATTTACTCCACCAATTAAAAGGCCAATAAACAATCGATGTGAACATTCTGTTTTGTTAAGTTTCTAAAGTATAGTACAACGAATTTCTAATTACGGCACAATGCATTTATTCATAATATTTGTATACTTGTTAATATTATTGAGTTTAAGGGTGATTGTTGTTAAGAGACATGTCGAGTGTTTGTACAGGCTATCAATAAAATGTAGATACTATATTCTTTTCGTGTAACTCAACGTTCAGAGATGGATGAGCATCCAAAGCATACCTAGCCGATGGAATATTCTTACTAAATAGCAGTATTTACAGATAACAATGGAATGCTTTAAGCTAGAAGATCAATTAAGTTTATTAATTATATAACGTAAACTCCAAAGTTATCGGGAAGTAACAAATTCCAATGTTATTATTAAAAAAAACACGGAAAACGCGAAGCAGAAAATCAGTCGAAAACCTGGAATACTTCCAAGAATACGTGGGCTTCCGAGAATTCAGAAACAAAAACGTACCACTGAAACCAAGAATCAACTCAGTAGGATCTCCAACTATAAATTGCCGAAATACTTAGCAACGCTTCTGAAGACATTTTGAAGGAAATATACATAATGTGGCGAATTGATGAGTTTGTGAAGAAAATAAAACATATAACAAAAACAAAAAAAAACTGAGGATATGTTTTCGATCTTGCGGTATTATTCATTATAATAAATCTAAAAGATGAATTAAGAACAGTATTCCCGCAAGAAGTTTTGGAACATGTGGTGTGGTGCATATATTTAATCTATGATGGAAAATTTTATGAACATAAGGATGGGGTCTCGATGGCATCACCATTATCTACTGTGGTCGCGAATTTTTACATAGATAGTTTTAGAACATAACTCTAAGATAAAAAACAACCATCCATTGGTGTATGTATGAAGATGATACCTTTGTTGCCTGGCCACACAGGATGGAAGAACAAAGATCTATTCAATATTTAAATAGTATCGACGTAAGAATTAAACTCACTATGGAATTGAAACAGGACGGATAACCACCATTTTTAGACGTGTTGATTTGTAAAGTCCCAAATGGGAAATTAGACCATAAGATTTAAAGAAAGCAGATGCACACAGACGTGTATTTTAATAAAGAGACTTACCTTCATCCGGACAGAACAGGCAGTTATGTCTACATTAATACATAGAATGCTGCAAATATTAGTTGAAGGAAACAAGAAATACCACATGTATGTTAAACATTACAGATTAATTGATACAGCGTCAAAAATATAAGAACACTACATTAACAGCTTAAAGGAAGACAGAAGATGATCAACGCAAACGTTATGCGATGTTGCCATTTGTGAAAGATATGCAGAATAAACTAAATTTGGAATTTATAAAATATATAGTTGTGGAATGTGCTATTTTGTTACAAATAGGAAAATAAAAGTTTCTCACAAAGCGGAAGTATACGCTTGATTTTAAGATGCCGGCAGTTTATGAGATAAATGTAAATTTTGCGCGAGTTTTATTGGACAGATTGCTAGTACAGTGCAATGGAGGATGAAGGAAAGTTTTAGAGGCCTGTAATATGTTTATTTAGAGAAGTCAACGATTGCAGAGCACTCGATTGAAGATACATAAAATACTGTTTGAAGACAAGCGTATTATACATCGTTAAAACAGAATATACAACAGAGTGGTTTCATAGTCCGTGGACATTGAATTAACGAATAATGAAGGTTTCTACTGAATGATGGCTGGGAGGTAATTTTAAGGGGCATATCGACATCAGGCATAACAATCTGTCCATATCAACTAAGAATTTTAAATTCAAATACATTAGAATCGATTAAACATATATCACACCGGTAGAATTTATACCGTCACGATAATGTTTTAACGTTTATATGTAATTTAACATCAAACATAATGACCTAATTATGTTAGCAGGAAAGGTTGCGGAACGATCCTCAACTTCAAAATAAACAAAAAGCAACGAATATCTTAAACAGTTTTATTAGAAAAATATCAGAGAAACGTTGTGGAAGTGTTAAAACAAGTGTCAACAAATTTCAAGCTTACTATAGAAACCTACAATATACACTGTCCAACTTTACAAAACAGTGTACCTGCTTCAAACAATTTGGTTTTTATAGCCCTTAGGTATATTGAGCTCAAGCTGACCTGCTTGTGATACTTTGAGCAAAACACAATCGCTTATGAACCATAAATATAAAAGTACCAGCAGAACTCAAAGCATGCGTAAATTCAAAATAGAATGCTGATATTATTCTGTTAAGTCATCAGGTAAATCAATAGCCTTATAAAATAAAACGACTCCAGCCGCACTCAGAAACGTTTTTCTCAAGTTACTAGCACTGTACTAACGTGTGATGAACAATCTGTTAACATTGGTAGTTACTCAACATTGGTGAACCATCTTTTAACATTGGTAGTAGGTAGTCAAGGTACTAGGTAGTCAAATGCCTGACTAAAATAACGTTCAGAACTGTCATAAATGATGTTGAAATTAAAAGAAAAAAGTATATTTTCTCCAAAGTCCACGTAAGTCCTTAAAATATTAATTCCAAACTCCCCATAAGTCGCGGCGACGTTCTTTGACTACATTGAACAGACCTTTGGTTGTTATTAAATCTCTGATTCTTGCTTATTGTTAAACTCCTACTCAGCTGTTCTAAAGATTAACCTTATAAACTTTCCTAGCCTCAGAAATGCTTCGATTGTTCTCAGTGTAAACTGTGTAAGTCATGAGAGGAGAGTAGACGTAAACAGGTGGGTCCGCTACGTTTCGGCGCCACCATTTTGGCGCAGGCTACGTTTTGGCGCTACCGTTTCGGCGCCGGTTCAGTTCGGCGCCAAAGTGAGGAAAACGGAAATTATTAACATACCTTATGACATAGTAATGTACTTTATACTTTTACTGTCCTCTGACGACAATTGATGATCAATGAAGTACTTAAAACATTATTTCTTGTACTCTGCTTCTAACAGTTTTGAAGCATTATTTATGTTGCACGGTCTGAGCCAAAGATGCCTAAATGACAAGTGGCTGGAGCTTGTCTTATGTACAAGGGCGCTAATAAGATATATTGCTTTCTAATTTAAATATAAAATTTTTTGTACATTTTTTAATGTAAGAACTTTTACTTTTGTGAAACCTAAACAAGAAATGCATAAGATGGGGTAAGTAGTGAATATTCGAGATGAAAAAAATCGCCAATAAAGTCATTTTTGGGACTGCTCTTGACAGAGTTATGAAGCATTATTTAAGTTTTCATGCTTTGTGCTAAAGATGCCTAAGGGCCACAAGAGGACAAGAAGTTTCTGTCGTGTACAAGGGTGCTAATGAGATGGAGGTCGCATTCGTAATATAAATAGACAAATTAGTTACAATGATAGTTCGTTCATGTTCAAAATATAAATTTAGACAAAAAAAGAGTATTGGGACTGAATTTGACAAAGTTTTGGAGCATTATTAAAGTAAACTGTATGAGCCAAATATGCCTAAGGGCCACAAGAGGACAGGATGTTTCTCTCGTGTACAAGGGTGCTAAAGATTTAGAGATTCCATTCGTAATATAAATAGAGAAATTAGTTAAAATGGTAGTTTAACCTCGACCTGAGATTAGACTTCAACCTCGACTTCGCCGTCGGACTTGAACCTCGTCCTCGAACCTTGCAGTTTAACATGACGTTCTTATCTGTTTTATATGTATATATAAATTGTTCCAAACGTATGCAGAATGCATTGTAATTAAATATGAAACTTATTTTCTTTGAATATAAAAAAATAATTTGCGAAATTGCGCCATTACGAAATTACGAGTAGCGCTCCTGAATCCTGTTTCTCTGCTCCTCACTAGTTACGTCCCTGCTTTAGCTCAGCCTGTTTATGTTGTAAATAAATAAATAAATTCATTTTCCGCCGTAAAAAACACTTCATAATTAAAATCATTTAAATAAAAATATTATATTTGTCAATTACTTAGTGAAGTATAAACGTCTCATTGCATCTCTTCCATGAAAGCAGCCCCTGGATATGTTCTGTATAGTGTTTTAAAGGCCGGGAAAGAACCGGTAGTTTTGAAAAAAAACAAACAAACAGGAAAAATTGATTTTTTCCACGAAGTAAAAAAACCGTGGTTTTATTGACGTTTTTTTTTTGGCTTTTCATCTCCAATATCCACTACTTATTCCACCTAATGCATTCAATCGGACGGTCTTATGTTAAAAAAATGTACAAAACACTGGCAATTTACATTAGGAATGCAATATATGTCATTAGCACCCTTGTACATGAGAGAAACGTACTGTTCCCTTCTGGCCCTTAGGCATCTTTGTCTCAGACCCAGAAAACATATATTTTGCTTCAGAACTTTGTCAGACGCGGTCCCATTGTGTATTTTTTTCTATATTTGTGTTCTGAACATCAACTAACCTTTGAACTATTTCATTGATCATAAAATGTTGTCAGGGACCCCGTAAAAGTAAAAAAAAAACGTTCTTTTCCTAAGTAGCACGAAAAATTGAATAAAAACACGTTTTTTTCCCTGTTTTTTTCCGGCGACCAATTTTTCCCGTTTTTTTTAAAAAAACACTACGTCTGTCGCATCTTATGGACCAAGTTTTTAATACCTCTTTAATACAAAAGTTTCCCTGGTGTGATTCTTAGGTAAAACTCTGGCACCGAAACGTACGGCGCCGAAACGTTACTGCGCCGAACCGGTAGCGCCGAAACGGAGGCGCCGAACTGATCGGGTCCCTAAACAGGTTGTTAAAATGTCTAGATCTTAGTGATGACGATGGAGCGTTCTATGAAGAAGCACTAAGTAGTGAAGCACATAAATTGATTAGGAACTCTTATATAAAGATTTTGAAGAACTTTTCGTATAATTAATACTGTTGTAAAAAGCTTCAGCTCATACAGACATACATTTTTCATTATTACATGGGGTGTGAACATTGTTGTTGACAATAAAACTGTGTTATTTGAATTTTTTTTAAATAGATCAGTTATAAACTCGCATGATATTTAAAATTTTGTATAATGGTTTTCTATAAGGTCCTTTTAAAAGCATTTTTGCAATATAACGTAATAATCAATAAACATAAATTATAAATAAGAATTGAAGCTTTCCTGGCGGCGAATATTATACAGATGTTCTCGGGATATCAGCCAGGTGAAGTCCGACGATAGAGCCGACGTTTCAAGAACAGACATTGTTCTCATCTTCAGGGCAAGTATACTGAGACCAGTTCATGTGTACTATATATAGTAACGGTAGGGGGCGGAGCTTAACCATACGTCGATGATACATTTGTCATTTGGCCACATGGTAGAAATGCGCTACAGTCGTTCCTTGAATTTCTCAACAATCAACACAACAACATTAAGTTCACCATGGAAACAGAAACGGAGGGCTGCATACCATTTCTAGACATCCTCATTCGTCGCAAACCTGATGGAAGTCTGGGCCACAGTGTTTATAGGAAGCCTACCCATACCGACCTTTACCTTAATGGAAACAGTTTTCACCATAAATCGCAGCGCAATACAGTCATCAGCACACTTGCACTTAGAGCAAAAACCATCTCAGACCAAGAATGCCTCCCTAGTGAACTGGCACATCTCAAGAAGACCTTACTGCAGAATGGATACAAGAAAGAGGACATTCGTTTGGTCCTAAAAAGGACCTTTTCCAGCAAGAAGAAGACCATCCCAGAAACTGAAGATCCTGTCAATATTGCAGTCCTGCCCTACACTGGTAAACTTTCTGGAAAGCTTGCAAGAATCCTGAGGAGACACAACATCAAAACCATTCACAGACCGCCGTCAAAAATCAGAAACCTACTTCGTCCAGTTAAAGACGACTTGGGTCTTAAGACACCAGGAGTATACTGCATTCCTTGTAAATGCGGAAAAACATACATAGGACAAACAGGACGGACAGTAGAACATCGATGCAAGGAGCATGAAAGATACATCAAGCTATTTATCCGGAGAAATCAGGCCTGGCAGAACACAGCATAACAGAAAAACATAGAATTTTATTTTCTGACACTAAAATTATCTCAAAGAGCTCCAATTACTGGGATAGGATAATAAAAGAATCTCTTGCCATACTACAAGAACGTAATAATGTCAACAGAGATACAGGATTTCAACTTAGTCGGACTTGGACACCAGTCATAAAGAAAACATACATGAAAACGACCAATCAGCGTCAAGCTATAGGCCAACCAATCAGAGACACAGATTCTTAAGCTCCGCCCCCTACCGTTACTATATATAGTACACATGAACTGGTCTCAGTATACTTGCCCTGAAGATGAGAACAATGTCTGTTCTTGAAACGTCGGCTCTATCGTCGGACTTCACCTGGCTGATATCCCGAGAACATCTGTATAATAAATTATAAATGTTAGTAAATAACAAAATATAAAAATAATAATGCGTTGTAAGCATTTTGGGATGCGAGAAATTCATAGAAATTTATGTTCTTTATTATGCAGTACATTGATTTTCTAAAATATTAAGACTTTAATGGTTTCTGCAAGAAATTCAAGTTTTGTTACGTTGTTTATGCCTAAATATCTTTTTTTCCGTTACATTTTGGCGTATTTTTGTATAACCATACACAACATATATGGTTGAAATATGTTCCATTAAAGGAGGAGCTATAACAATATCAGTTTTTCATTTCTCCTGTAAAATTACGAAAAATGACAAGTGGTGTTTGAAAACAAGCTCCTCAAATAGTATATGACAAAAATCATAAATAAACTCTTGAGATTTGGAAACGGTTTAAGGGAATGGGCACATATCTTGGATAAAGGTACTGGAGATAGACTCACCACATTTTGTGTTGCACCATCATGGTAGGCATCTTGAAATCCATCATCTAGGATTCATTTCAAAATTCTCAAATAGGAAGAGGTTCACACAACATCGTTTTGGCGTAGCTTTTCAGCTCAAATATATATATATATGAGATTATTTTCAAGATACCTTTAATCGTGCGAGAGTTATTACGTGTTAAAAAAGAAATGCTTCGATGTACTGATGTTATTTTATATCTATTATAGTTACGGACCACGGATTTGTAAAAATTTTGGAAGTCCTTCCTTAATGTACTTGCCCGAAACACACTGATAGAGGAAAATAAACCTTTGTCTCATTATAGGCTAAAAATATTTTTCCATCAAGATGATTAATATAACATTCTGAGGAAAGAAGTAGAATTATAAGATAACTTGAATGAAATTGAATACCCGGCGTCGGGAAGTGGCGCCCCCATCGCCCAGTCAGTTTTACTGGCTGCAATCAGCCCTGGCAGCTGCTAACATCGTTGCTGCCTATGGGAAGTCCAATAGCAGGGCCAAAGTGCTTCTCTATTGAGAAGTTTTACTTCCCACTAGCGTAGGGGATTGGCGACCTCATCGCAGGCCTACGGGCCGCAACGTGATGCATCATCACATAGCCCGAGCAGCAGACCATCGCTGCTCGTATACGGCGTAGGGAATTGGCGACCCCATCGTCCAGCTGGCTTTTGCTGGCTGCAATCAGCCCTCGCAGCTAACCATCTACGCTGCTTGAAAGGAGGACCAGCCGAGAGGATTTCATTTCATTTACATTCACCCCATTTTTCATCCATTGATGACTCATTATTTCATCTCCTCTTGTGCTGTGAGTTACTCCTCCGCGCAAAGACCAAGGATGTGACAGGATGTATTTGCATTGACGATGGCCCCTGGGCCCAGGGGAAAGGGGGCGGAACCATTGGATAGCGCCTGGTTCTTAACAGCAGATTCTTGGATGGTCTAGCTCGTTGAGACTGGGAAGTGCGCCATTGGGGAGCTCTTCGGACCTTTGGTCTCGCCAACACTCGGGGGAGTGGGTGTCCCAAGTATCCATCAGTCGGGAGTCCAAGTGATTTCGACGCCAAGTCATTGGACTTCGCCTCGATTTCCAGCTTGCTGACAAGGGTGATGAGGGTAGTACCCGGCAGCCTCGTTGGCTCCTCAGAACGAAGACGGAGAAGTGTGGACATTTATGGCTACAATTCATCATGGCTCCAACACATCCTACCAAGTCGCCTTCGCGCACAGAAAAGAAGAAGCCAAAGAGACAGAATGAAGAGAAAGTCACTGAAGATAATAGAAAGAAGGCGCATATGGTTACCGAAACAACCAGTGACACAGCAGAAAACATAGAAATAGAGGAACAGACAAGTATCGTACCGACTATCACACGATATCTTGTGATTAAAGTAAAGAATGAAGCAGAGAATCCAGGTGGTTTGAAGGGGTTATCCCCTTTCATCATACAAAAACAACTGAATCATGTCGCCGGCGAACTTGCACATGTTAAAAAGCTTCGCAACGGCACCTTGCTCGTGGAGACGTTAACTAACAAGCAGTCAACTAATCTCTTGAGAATGAAGAGCCTAGGACATTTCGAGGTTCAAGTGGAACCGCATCGTCAACTGAACTTTTGTCAGGGCGTAATAACTTGTTGGGACTTTCAAGATGTCCCTGAAGAAGAGATTAAGGATGCACTTGCCAGCCAAGGTGTCGTCAATGTTCGTCGAATTAAGACAAGAAAGAGTGGAGAACTTAAACCCACGAGTTCGTTAATTTTGACGTTTGCCATGCCGCAGCTCCCCAAGGACGTGAAGGCAGCATTCTATTGCTTACCTGTCCGTCCGTATATACCGAGTCCGCTCCGCTGTTTTAAATGCCAGCACTATGGACACACCAGCACGTCGTGTAAGGCGACCTCTGCTGTATGTGCAATATGCGGTACCAGTAGCCATGGTGCGGATCCTTGCACCTCACTGAAACCTCAGTGTGTTAACTGCAAGGGTGATCACACGGCCTGGTCGCGTGACTGTCCGGTATTTAAAGAAGAAAAACGTATTAGAGAGCTCATGGTGATAGAGAAAATATCCGCTGGCGATGCCAAACGTCGCGTAAAAGAGTCTCAGCGCACCCTTCCCTCTGGTGCATTTTCACATGTTGTAGCCAAAATAGCAGTTAAAACTGTCTCGGTTGGTACCCAGACAGTTAATGTATCAACCCAAACAGAGTCTGTTGTGCATGACGACCCTCCGAAGCCGCCCAAAGAATCGGAGACTGCTAGTAATATGCCGCCGGAGAGTCAGGGACAAAAAACACCTGTGAAGAGCTCTAGAGCTCCACGGGTTAAGCCTACCTTTAGTCCCTATAAAGTCTCCAAATTAGCTCGAACTTCACCTCTCGCTACGAGCATTAAGACTTTGACTAACGTTTTGGCTGCACAATTAGCTGAGGACGAGTTTGCACATACTATCCATCAGCCAAGTTCATCTTTGTCCTCCGACCTGGTTGAGGACCCGCTGATGGATATGGATTTTAATCTCGTGGGAAGGAAGGGGAAACCGCGATATAAACTTAAACGGTAATATTTTAACTAGTTTTTGCAGTGACTTTTATGATTTCCGTTTATTTTATCTGATTATGTTTCTTAGCTGTTAAGTTTTATGGTCTATATTTGTTTTATCTTGCGAAGGCCCATTTACGGGCTTCCTCGGTCTACTGGCCATTTACACCAGTAGGTTGAGTGTGAAGACCTTTTACATTTTCATCTTTTATATATTCTTTTTTATTATTTTAATCACAGCTAAGTTTTGCCATGCCCAAGATAAGGGTCTTTCCCGTATCGGGACGGGCGTAAGCCATAGTGCTGTTACCGCCCATCAAATTCATTTTATCTTATCTTTATGAAATTGAATATCACTTATATAGTAGCGTTATGGTGTGATTTTAATATTGTTTGCTACAAAAGAACAAAACGGGGTACGCACGACTTCCAAAGAAAGAGGAACGTAAGATAAATTACACTTCTGAAAAAGATTTGTTTAAACTTAATACATCAACAGAGATAGAGGTAAGCAGTTCAAGTAATGAAGAGAATGTTAGAGAAAATGAGAATGTTAAATTCAA
Source organism: Lepisma saccharinum (assembly GCA_022664845.1). Lineage (NCBI taxonomy): Eukaryota > Metazoa > Arthropoda > Insecta > Zygentoma > Lepismatidae > Lepisma > Lepisma saccharinum. Next base: position 65,965 of record JAGDQP010001864.1, read on the forward strand.
ATTGAGAATGTTAGAGAAAATGTAAAAGTGGATGCTTTTTTCCCGAACTCTCCAAAAAATGTAGAAAGGAAAAAAACTAATTTTGTTGCTCCAAGACTGGATGCTCCTCGTGATCGAAACAAAGTCACTAATAGAGCAGCAGTACATATTCTGACAGCGACTGCAGAAGCATTAGGCCATAGTGTAGTCGAACTGATAATAAATAGGTCTTCCATTTACCAATGACGAGAGAAAATCCGTAGCGAAGTTGCACAGGACCACAAAAACAATTTTAGAGCGCATTAAGTGCGTTAGTTGTGCATTATGACAGTAAACTACTGCCGAATTTGATAGGTCGAGAGACTGTCGACCGGTTACAGATTATTACAGGAGATGGGCATGTGAGGCTAATTGGTGTTCCTGCTTTGCCATCATAAAGAGAACATTGCTTCTACTATAGTTCATTCGCTTGGAGAATGATAGTAAAATTCGTGCAGGCAATTTGTTCTGACACTAAATCCTGCAATATGGGTCATGTCAACGGCTAGAACAGTAGTTCCAAAATAACCTTGTGTATCATACGTCCCTTGTAGACACCTCATTTATGAATTGGTTTTAAAATCTGTGATAAGTGTGGCGTGTCTTTTGCATCTGAACCGGACGTACCCCCTATTTAAGCGTTTCCAGAACGAGTGATCTAAAATAGATCGCTCTAACTTTATCCCAGGAATTGATGATGATGATGTACTTGTAAGCAACAATATTTCCGATGTAAGAAGTGAACTGTTAAATTTTGCTTTCAAACTTGTCCAAGTAGGACACCACAGAGAAAATTGTAGGAAATTATTAGAACTGACCATCATATTCTTAGGTGAGATACCTTCGCGAGGCTTTTCCTTTTGTTTGCCTGGAACAATTCACCATGCGAGGTGAAGGGGAAATCAATTTACTACCGTTTGTAAATATTTATCTTTCGCCAACAGTTTCGTTTAATGAAGCAAGTTAAAACAGGACTTCGGAATGTATGTAGTTTTCTGATACGCCTATACGTACAAGCCTGGTTTAAATTTGTCGAGCATCGTTCTCATCATTACAAAATCTGCAAAGGTTTGTAAAGTTCTAGATAAATAGATGTTAAATTATCTGAAATGGCTCTTTCTAGATTTCCCATCATCTCTGGTTTAATGGAGGAACATGTAGCGTTGATGTTTTTGACTATGAAGTTGGCATAGTGGAAAAGAGAAAAATAGTTGAAAGAATTAAAACTGTTAGGGGAAACAGTGAAACAGCAAAGAGGCTTGACGTGTGTGGTGATACGATGAAAATTCTTGTGTAAAGAGAAATTAGTTATTTTGTTACAACAAACACACCTCTTCCTTGGCAGATTTAAAATACCTAAAGGATGTCTTGAGTGTGATCCGATTTTGTGGTCAAATAACAGTGACTATCTTCATGGAAAGAAAATAGTTAAATTCCTCCAAGTAGCAAACGCAGCAGAAAGGGGAGTTAAACTAATAGAAGATTAAAACAGCGTTCTTACGAAAAATGAGCAACAGGAACAGTTTCTTTTGAAGGTCCACAGACAATGTTTTGCTAGATGCAACAAATATAAACTATGTAGCAAACAGGATTGTAAGTTTACTATAATGCGACTATTTGTTTCAAGAAGTAATATAAATAAAAGATTCCAAAATTCTTACAAATACTTCCGTAACTATAATAGATATAAAATAACAGCAGTACATCGGAGCATTTCATTTTTACGCGTAATAACTCTAACGTGATTAAAATATCTTGAAAATATTGTCAGATCTATGTTTGTAGTGAAAAGCTACACCAAAATGATATGTGACATGACCCCTCTTCCTATTTGAAAATATTGACATGAATCCAAGACGAGGTACTTCAAAATAGCCGTCATGATGATGCTACACAAAATGGGTTGAGTCTCAATCTCCACTACCTTTATCCAAGTTATGTTCCGATTCCCTTGAGCCGGGATATTTATAGTGTCCGGGAATTCCTATGACAGGGTTTGGGAGTTGAAAGTAAACATCAAAACAAAAACGTATATGGACACAAACCTCAAAAGCTGCGTCCTTTCCGAGTTGTGAATGTGGGAAATATGGCGGCACGGAAATTTTATGCGCTATAGTACATGGACGAATGGCAGTGACACAGGCGGTGTGGTATTTCACATGAGGAGTCTTAAGCGTAGTATCCAAACATATTAAAATCAACACTCCGAATCAATTGCGCAAAGGATTCCCCAAAAGAAGTAAGGTTATGTTTGCAAATGAAGTTGGATCAGAATGAGCGGGAAATGAAAGAGTACGCAATATTAAGTTATAATTCGTCTGTGCTATATCGATAGTGCAAACAGAATCAAAGATACGGAGAATTGTGGGTTTGCTGTTGGTAAACAAGTTTCAAGCGTACAAGATTTTTTTTAATTTCAAATAAAGAAAATTGTTTTGCTGAGGGTCATACATGTGAAAAACGCAAAATCATACAAACGTAGTCTTATTATTGATCTGTGCGGTTAACAAATGCTGCTCGTAGCATTAAGCCGAACGCAAAATGGCAAAATGGAATTAGACACTATTCATGTTACATAATAATAGAGAGTTTGTTACCAAACCACCCTGGTTGGCTCTGAAAACAGCTGTCATGAATTCAAACCATGCACCTAAACTCTTGGGTTTCCTCAACTCTACTGGATGGACCTGAAACGCATATCCTATACTGTCCTAAGTAGATATGGAAATACTTAACTCACACATATCATTCAAGATAGAACAATGTGGTATTTGTTTTTCCCACTTATGCTATCTGCATTAACAGAAAATTTCATTCTGTGACATTTGAAATTAATTAAATACTTTGTGTGTATTCTTGCCACGCGGTATGTGTGTAGGTCTAACACAGGCGCGATTCCTACACCGACGGACCATCCTGATTGAGATTGTTCCTGGTTTTGATCATTCTCACCAGGCGAATGCTGGGATACGTTCTGTAAGACCAGGGTCGTTGCGTTTCCAAATCCTTGTCCCCCCTCTATCCCGGCCTGAGCTTTAGATGGGGAAGTATGTAGTTTCGATGTGTGATCCTGATTCGGAGCAGACAAATATACAGTGTGCCTAGGATATGACCAAATGTAATTGCTAACATGTTTTTGTTAAATCCCTAGTTCAAATTACGAGTTAAGAGAGACGAGACAGAAGACAGTTTTGTACTGTTTTGAAACAAATGTAGAAGTTTGAGATATGCCACCCATTGTTTCACGCGTGCAGATCGTGTAGAACATTACTACGAATACACGAAGTACTGGAGTATTTCTGGACAAATGAACATCTGTCTACCAGAAACCTATTATTCGTCACAAGCCGAGCCAAAAACACAATTTGCCATCTTTGTTGTTGTTAGTGGAGTATGTGTGTGTGTGTGTGTGTGTGTGTGTCTGTGTGTTCGACGTAACATAATAGAAGTAAAATGAAGCAGTCAATGCAACACACAGAAAAAAATTAAATTTGCATGAATAACTTGTCTAATAAACAGTTCGTACCGGTTTTACCTTCCGAGTGCTTTACATGTCCAATCCTGGTTCTGACTTCCTATCCCATTTTGCCAGATTGTGTATCAATCAATAAGGGCAGCAAGTTGGTACCCCAAACACAAGCTTTCTCGTATGGCTTTCCGACTGGCATGTATGAGATTCACGCTTCCAGGACATCACGTAAACCTGTCACTTCCATCTTCCCTGCATTAAAACAATTTGTTTTGTTATCGTGGCCAGGTAACAATCTCTCTTGATCTGATCATGCAGTTCAATGCAAGGGCCGAATACACGTTTCATGAGTATGCAGACAAGCTATTAATTTATGGCGAAGCCCATCGTAATGGAGGGCGTGCTCGTCTTCTTTACGCCGAACGCTATCCACATCGTCGAGTGCCGTCACGTACTATCTTTTCCAGGATAGAACGTCGGCTCAGGGACACAGGCACCTTCTCCGTCAACAGAATTGACTGGTGCTCCGAGGCGCGTACGACCTCCGCAGTTTGAAGAAGTGATTCTACACGTGGAAGGAGATCCCTCGACGAACAACCGACGCATAGCACATGACGTGGGCGGGAGCAGGGCAACTGTTCGGAGATTTTCCACCAAGAACACCTGCATCCATACCATATTCAACGAGTTCAAAGTCTTGGTCCAGCCAGTTTTGAACCACGTGTAAACTTCCGTCAGTGGTTTCTTCAGCGCTGTGAATGGGATCCTTCCAGCCAGTTTTGAACCACGTGTAAACTTCCGTCAGTGGTTTCTTCAGCGCTGTGAATGGGATCCTGAATTTCTCCAAATGATACTCTTCACTGACGAGGCGACCATCTCTAGGGATGGTGTGTTTAACTGTCATAATTGCCACATGTGGGCAGAAGAAAATCCTAGTGTTTTTCGCGAGCGCGCATTTCAGGAACGATTCAGTGTGAACGTATGGTTAGGCATCATACATTGACAATTAATTGGACCATCTCTTCTCCCAGAACGTCTCACCGATGCCAACTACTAAATCGTTTTTCAGGAGATACTGCCGGAATTACTGGAAGAATTTCCTCTTGGAATCCGACAGCACATGTTGTTTCAACACGACGGCGCGTCTCCCCACTTCACAAGGGCTGTCGTACATTTTTAAATAATTTATTTGTGCAACAATGAATTGGCATGATGGTCCAATAGCATGGCCTCCACGCTCGCCCGACCTGACACCGTTGGATTTCTTTCTGTGGGGTCACATGAATATGTTGATGTATGAGCCCCCGGTTGAGTCGGAGGAAGATCTCGTACCACGCGTTGCAGCTGCGGCTGAAGAAATCCGACACATGCCAGCCATATTCCGTCGCATGTATGCGAACATGTATTGTCGGTGTGAGGCATGCATCGCTGTTCGTTGGCGTTACTTCCAGCAGCTCTTGCAGCACAATTCGCTTCATACAATGGACTCTCGACATGCGTCAGTTGGATCGTCCCAGTTCGTACTCTTCGGTTCGAACTTGACAAGTGGGACGTACTGACCTGATGGCCAGTGTTTCCTTTGTGAGTGTTCAAAGTGTCTTCTATTGCAAACATATTTCAGTTGTGCCATTGTCTCACTGAGCCTTAATGTCTGCGCAGGTTCTCGCAGTGCTGATTGTTTGTGCGGAGGGGACAAGACTGAGTGGTACTGTTCGCTTTCCACTTCTCTTTTCCTTTCTACTGCAATGAGTCCTGCTCTCCATACTATTATGTTAGGTCATATTTTCAGCACACTGTACTTTTCTAGGACTCACGAACACACGGTGAAAAATCCTTCAGAAGTTCTAAATTTCTTTCAAGTATCACTCAATGCAGTTTTGTGTTAGTGCAAACTTTCAAACAACGTATGTCATTTCCACTGGGGGGGGGGGAAACTATGCGTCAGTGCACAGGACAATCTACGTATCATGTAGGCAGATTTTACGACAAATTAATTAAGGAAGCAGGAAATATTATTTTGTGGGTACAGCAACAAAGTGTTATGAAAGAGACTAAGTAACTGTTTGTGGTAATACAAATGGAGAGTGAAACGTTGCGTGAATTGATAACGAATTAATCTAACCTTCAGTAATACACTAATGTTTCTACAATGCTTGAAACTTGTTTACTGGTGGTTATGCAACCACTCATAGCAACGCCTCAGTACTCCATATCTTTGATTCTGTTTTCACTATTGAAATGTCACAGGCGAATTATAATTTAATATTACATACTATTTCATTTTCCACTCATTAGACCCATCTTCATTTGCAAACATAAACCGGAATCCCTCTCTTCCTCTGGGGAATCCCTTGCGCAATTGTTCCAGTTTTGATAATGATATTTGTGGATACTACGCCTTGTGACTTCTTGTGTGAAATTCCACACCGCCTCTGTCACGGCCATTCGTCTTTGTGCAATAGCGCATCAGAGTTCCGTGCCGCCAAATTTCTCACGCCCATAAATAGGAAAGGACGCCGCTTTTGAGGTCCGGACACCCCATATATATCACGGATACCCTATATATATATATATATACGTATATAAACTTTTTATGTATTTACATAGATAAATCAAATATAATACATCAGTTATATGTTAACAATATGTTCCAGCTGTTTTGCTTGTTAATTATAGAATTGTTGAACATGCGAGGAACGTTTATGGCTATCACAATTTCTTGTGACATGTTTTTTAAAGTTATGTAGTTTGATAGTTTCATGATCGAAGAATGGATGTATTAATTCATTATATGTTTCAAGTAATTCCTTTTTAATACTGTTCATACCGTAGTTTTTAGTATTAACATTTACATAGTGTAAATTATTTTTCATCCTTGTGATTGTGAAAATCTGAGTTTTTCTTAAAGTGGATATTTGAATAAATACCTTTAAGTACATAACTTGAAAACATATATGCCTTTCCTGTATTGTACATCATAATCTATTGTACTATCATGGCCAATGTAATGTTTACATGACTTTATTATACACGATTTTTCTCTAAGCCTACAAGATAGGCCACCCAACTGACCTAGAAACGGCGATGTGTGATTTTGAGAGTGTGTACGTGAACGAGCAAGGGTTGGAATTTTCTTTTCTTTAAGAGAAATCATTATCGCATGTCCTGGCTTCTGGAAAGATATTTATGGTTTCTTGTAGTATGTAGGAAATAATAATAATAAAAACAACGCAAGAGAATCGCATTTGAAACAGCAAAACAGGGAACCTAACGCAATTTTACTTTAGTTGGGACATTAGTTGAAATTTACTGAAATATGTTATTTAAATTGTCCGATAGAAAAGATCCTTACCGAACATGGAGAACGAAAATGAACATTGAAACATATGGCTACTAGGTAATTATTTCTTTCTTAATGAATCGAGTATTCCATAGAACACTAACGTTATGCACGAAAGACAAGACAAAACGTCTGTTTCTATCTGTTCTTTAAAATGGGGCACGATATTCATGCTTTATAATTTCTCATATTATCTTGTTATTTACGTTACAAAGAATATGTTAGTAGCAAAATACACAAAATATGTTGCATGCTAAGGTATAGTAAATGTAATATATATATATATATATATATATATATATATATATATATATTAATATTCAACAGATACAAATAAAATAATGAAACTTTAAGCATCGTATGGAGAATATCTGAGATAAATTAAGATCTTTCTCTTTCTAGACAAATGCGTGTGATAATTGTAGAGATGAGTATGTTTTGTTCCAAACGTCCATCATACCTAACTTTGGAGAGTGTTGGTTTCGTATTCGGGAGGTCCTCGGTTCGGTACCAGCGGCTGACTGTCCTAAGTTAGGTTTTCTCTGTTTTCCTCAGCTACACCAGGCATGTACCGGGACGGTACCTTCAATTTAGGACCTGACCAACTCCCTATCGCATTTCACAAAAACTTATCAGGGAGTGATCCATAGGTGCCTAAAAGCTATAAATAAGATGCAAACTCAACGTGTATATATAAACTGTTGCTCGGTTAATCGGCATATTGCTTCCTAATGCCGTGTGGATGGATCGACTGGAAGACCGAGAAGGATCGAGTGGCCGTAGCTTAGTTACTATAGCGTTGGATTAGCAATCGAAATGTTCTTGTACGGCCATCTATCCTGACTGAGGTAGTACCGGGCCATTTTCCTCACGACACGAATAAACTATTGTCTATAATAATCAGCAGAGATAGAATAAACACACACACACACACCTAATGACAGAGAGTGTGTATAGGAGGAAGAATGAGTAAGAAAAAAAAGAAATTGACGAAGTCATGGAAAGAAAGACAAGGATACAAAAAGATCAATGAAAACATTGAAACTAGATTGATTTATTATTATCGTAAAGAACAAACGGAAACACACGGTTTACTTTCTGATTCTAACTAGTGATGCTTGTTGTTTCTCCAGCCCAAGAATAATCTCTGATTGAGCTCTGCAAATAGTTGAAGGTATCATTTCAGTCGAAAAAACACGCCTATGGCTGGGGAATCGAACCCGGGCCGTATGATTGACAGGTCAAAACAGATCCACTGCACCACACATTTCACTTGTAAAACTCTATGTAACACATGTTACAGTTGTTCTGTGTTAAGGAAGTACAAGAAAACGAAGCTTCAGTTCAATGACTCCTTCGTATTTACACTGTTAACACACAGATACTCTATGTTGCATCTTCCAACCAATATTCGTTAATCGTCGTCGTCTTTTTCTAGAAGAACGTTCCTACCAAAGGGAATTCGGCTCTCTGTTCCCACATTCATTAGTATTCGACGTTTACGAACAGAAGTGTTTATTTGATTGTTCAATTTTGCCTTGTAAAAATATCTTTGGCAAGAACGGTGGTTCGAACCTCTATTAGTGAGTTTCAATACTCAGAAGTTTGACGTCGTTCCAGTGGACTAGTCTCTTTAGCTGAAGCTAAACCTCCAGAAATACCATTACTACTTTCAGTGGCCGGTTTCTCAAAATTTTCTACTAATATTACTAGTATCTACACTATTAATATCAATTCGCTTCAAAATTCCTGTTTCTCAAACTTATGGCCGGTTTATCCAACGTCGATTAAATATATCTTAACCATCCGATAAGTAAGTTTTTAATCAGTGTATATATTTTTTTCATTTCATCAACGCTAACGTGAAGAATTTAACTAACCGTTTTTCTAAATTTCTGACAGGCTAAACGAATTTTGATTGGCAGGATGAAAAAGAGAATTGGCAACAAATAAATTGTGCAGTCCGCAATCAAGTAACAAATCGCTGGTGTTTATGTTTGCGTGTGTGTGTGTGTGTGTTCAAGGCGTGTGTAAACTAATTTGATGCATTCAAAAGATCACCAATAGAATGCTAATAAAATATGATCATAATAAATTATAGTAAAGCAGAGATGAATCCATATCTTGAGTGCGGAAAGCAAATTTTACGCTCTTTTTACTATGATACATTAAAATTGGATTCAACCTTCTTTTGTAATACATAAAATGTAAATAGTGGAAAAAAGTAGTAGACATACATGCAACCAGATCCCGGGAGAATATCGACATAAACACGTAACAATACGCTTTTAATCAGTATTTCCATTCTGCAAGTCTCATACGAAATGCAAAGGGATCACAAGCTACAAAATCCAGGTTGCCGGAAACATTGGGGGGGGGGGGGGGCTCCAGATATTTTACTTCCTTTTTTAGACAGTTCCTATGAGTGAGTGGTTGGTAAATATCGCTGCCTTATAATTAAAAGAACCTGGGCAGGAGTTTGCTTCAAATAAATTTACAAAGGGCTCGAAACAGAAGAGTTCTAACTATTGAACAAAAGTTGCGGAACAAACCTAACTATTTAATATAGGGGTCGCGCGAGCCCCTGTAGCACACCCTTGATCACGGGTTCAATTCTTGCTGGCGATACAAGTGGTTCGGAGTCCACATTAAACTGTAGGCTCTACTCTTAGGACCTTATCTGCATCCAATGGAAAGCAATTGCAAACGACCCAGGATTCATCTTGCTCAGACCTTCGCGTTAGGACCTGCTTTTGGGCAGAGCACCGATCATAATGAGGTTAAACACACAAATGATTTTCATGAGGTGACGAGAATTTTACTGGGGGTGGGGGCAGATCCCATAGCGTCTCCCTGACTTCTTCATATGGAAACGTTCGTAGTTTGGTTTTCAACAACTTCTTAAATATTTCAACAGAATTTCGTTTTCAAACATAAGGAAATTTTGCTTTCGCTCCATACTTAAATTTCACACATGAAAACATCCATCAGCTTCAAAGCAAAAGAAATGTCACATGCTTGTTCCAGCCAATGGGCTACAGTATATTATACATTTCAATGTATTTTCTAAAGAAGAAGCGTTTTGAATTTCAAACATACAATCTAATGTTGCTCTTTTGGTTAGCTATTTTGACTTCACAAAATTCCGCTTAAAGGATACTGTGTTACTTAAAGATAAATCCTAAAATATAATTATTAGACCCTATCATTATTACCAATGAAACTCTGAAAACCTAACAATCCAATAAAAATTACAGTCGCGACGAAACCCGATACAAATATGAGCGGATGAACGAAGATTCTCAGTATGCACCCTGAGCAGTGTTTCCTGTGGGAGTGTCACCCCCAAATCCTCGAGAATGTCCACCAATTTTTAAAAAATCTGTCAAAAATCGATAGAAACCCTCCCAATTTTGTAATTTTTAATAAAATGATTCCCTTCTTTCATTCATTTAGATTTTCTGGGAATATTTGGTGAAATCCGATATAAATCAGAGTTCCGTCTGAACCCTAAAAGGATGATACAAAGTGTTAACTTTCGTGACTGGTCAGGAAAATATGAAACACTTCGTCAAGTTGGTTTCGCAAAGTAAATAGATTGAATTTAACTTTAATGTATAAAAAGCTTTTAAGAAGCAAAATATTATATAATATCTATCACATTCAATTTCCTTTTAATTTTAGTGAAAGGAAAGAAACATCTGTCTCCTGGCCAGGGTTCGAACCACCGCAACTAAAATATAAACTGCTTTAGAACAACACGCCCTAACGAATTACGCCATGAAGCCAACAACGCATACAACCCACACCAAGTCCTGATATAGCATTGCGAATTGCACCAAGTGCTGACATTAATTTCAATAATTTATTTACGATAAATATGTTTTTCGATTATAAAACTTATAGAACAAACTTATTGTAGTGTGCAAAGGTATATATTCATTCTATTATCACGTAATTGTATGTTTTACTTGATTTCCCTTTGTTTTCTCTTTTCAAACATTTGAGTAACATCACTATTGGACTGTTAAATAATTAATCACAGAAATTCGGATGATTAAAGTTAACGGGAGCTTTAACAGACCGTTAGCGTTAACCGTTGTTGGAGAAAGTCATTTATCTTAATCAGACGTTAAATGCGCTTAACGGATTGTTAATTTTTTAACCAGCGTTGGTGAAACCGGCCGTTAGAACTTTTAATTGAAGTTTTAACTTCTAGATTTGCTAATCACAATTTTCTTTTGGTAATGTTAGATTCGTTCAGGCTGGTTTATGTTAAAATAAACGACAATAAATGATCGTATCTTAATGTGCCAATACTTACCCTAAACTGGATTTGTTCCTAAAACTGCCATAATATATTCATTTCATAATTCGAAATGACAAAAAGGACATGCATACACATGTGTTTACTTACCACAGAATACATACAGACAAAGTGTAACACATAGACTCAGTGTTACATTTTCCTCGCATTTGAACTTGGTTATCGGAGAATATTTCCGACTGTGGAGTGAAGCACCTGAGTCACTAAAGAGAGGAAAACGATTTACGAACGTTGGTTGGAAACGTCCAAGTGAAGTCTCGGGGGGGCGGGGCGGTTAACAGCCATTTAAGAATACGTCATTGATCAGAAGTATGCACTTTTCATGTTATATTTTTAGAAAGAAACACTATAACATTTGTTAAGCACGTTCTCGGTAGAGTCACCCATGGAGTATCGCTAGCGTTCTGGACTTCTAACTTGAAAACCTGGGCTCGATTCCCCAGCAGCGAGATTTATCTTCAGGTTGTGGAGAACTTACGAAGCATCACGGGTCAGAATCCGAGCAAACAGTGTGTATGCTATTTAGCATAATGATAATGTAGTTTTCATGTTTTTCATTGTCTTTCTCTCTTCCTCTCTCTCTTGATGTATTGTTATCGTGTCTTCGCTGCGTCTTTCTCTTCTTCTTTTCTCTATATATTTATCTTTATTTTTCTCTTACTTTACACACACTGTCTCTTCTTGTGCGTGTTCCAGAGCCAATTCCGGGCCACTTTCGATGACCCGGTGATAGGGCCTGACCCAAACTTAAGTGACCCCGTAACCAGATTGACCCAGTCTGGAAAACCTATATAACTGGAAATTTCGGCGTCGTATTTTTCGTGTTCTCGGCGTAACATATCCGGTTCTGGACACTCCTGAAAGGAACACTTCAAACGCAATTAAATAATTAAAATCTCCTCTTCATCCTGCAGGTTATCAGATCTAAAGCGAATCAGCGGGTCAGCATAGGTTCGAATCTTACACCCGACGAAACAGTACAAAACCTGACCAGCATCCCCCGACACCCGGTGACCCGTTTCAGCTCTGCCGCGCTCATTCTATCTGCGAATTGTTATAAACACTAGTTCATTAGTGTTGTAATTATTTGAACTGTTAGAATTATTAGTGTTGTAATTAAATATTCGCAATAGGTGCAATATAGAGTGACATGTCCAGAAGAGACACATTTTAAGGCAAGAGTAGAAATTGGCCCTTTTTTGGCTATTTCAAGAGAGGAAATCTTTTTATATTAGTTCGGGACAAAATTCGTTTCCATCCTCTAATTTGCCAACATACTATTACACGTGTTTCTTTTGTTTTTTACGTTTACAATGTCGAAAATGTCAGGTTTATTATGCCTATAGGAACTTGTTAATTTTGCTTTTGAACATTTGTAACTTTTCTTTTTGATACAGTTTGCATATGTAATCTTGGCTCTTTCTGATAGAAATTAAGCAGAAAAAATATCATTTATTCATTTTCTTTTTATGTTCAATTTTCATTTTAGTAATCTGGAATAGAAGGTATGGTCTACGGTATCTACTGGGTTTGTTAGAACCAGTGATTCCGCCAGACCTCGGGCCCGTCAGCCCAAATCCTGGAGACTACCCCCAACTTTAACATATTGCGGACAAAAGTTGATAAAAACGGTGCAAAAGTCTACGTCCACCTTCCCAATTTTGGCTTTACACCCCCAATCTGAAAATCAAGGCAGAATCCCTTATTACAAAGTACTCGGAACTAGTATGTTTGATAAGCCCCACCGAACTTGCAAACTAACCCCGCGCAAACAAAGCATATGTGTTACACTTTTGACATTATCCTAGATGTGTCTCAAAACTCTGGAGTTTCACTGGAAATCATGAGTATTTAATCTGACCACTAAGTTTGAAGCATCCCTTATATATTGGAATAACCCTGAAAAAATGTATAATCCAAAAGTCACTTCTCTCTTGCTGTTAGATTTGATTTGTGAGAACTGAACTTTATACTGTGGGAACTAAACATAATATTTTTACTACGTTTAAATTCCATATTTTTATCTGTACTTCTTCTTCTTCTCCTCTCTCCCCTTCTCTCTCTCTCTCTCTCTCTCTCTCTCTCTCTCTCTCTCATTTCTCTGCCTCTGTCTAACAGATATCCATCGGTTTCAATGTTTCATTGTATATGTTCAAATTTCTCCCGCCATATGTATATTGATTTATCTCGCTTTTATTCTTTCATTTTATCGATACTAATACATGTCTATTTTGAAAAATAAAACGTACTCATGATGTTTGCTGATTTTAGTATGAGCGAGACGAAGGAAGGAGAAAGACGAGGTCTGTTTACCAGACACGATTATGGGATAAGAAGGTGCCACTTGGGTTGCCTAGCTGCACGGCGTTCGTTGTCGCCTTTTTTATGCGAAGTGTACCATCCCGGTATATGCCTGGCGTGGCTGAGGAAAACACTGGGAAAACCTAAGTCAGGACAGTCAGCCGATGGTACCGAACCGAAGACCTCCCGAATACGAAACCAACGTTTTACCAAGTAAGGTACGGCGCTCGGAAGAAAGCATACTCGTTTCGATGTTTAAGACATGCACGCACACACAATATCATCGGCAAGCACACACAATATAACGTAAATAACAACATAAGATCAGAAATTATAAAGGATAAATATCGTGCATCGTGCCCTATTTTTAAGAACTGATAGAAACAGACCTTTTCTCTTGTCTTTCATGCATAACGTTGGTGTTCTATGGAATTCATTAAGAAAGAAATAAGAAAGAAACCATAGGTTTTAAAGTCCATTTTGTTTCTCCATGTTCTGTAAGGATCTTTTCTATTGGACAATTTGAATTTAACTTTTCAGTACACTTCAACTAATGGCCCACCTAAAATTAAAATGGTGTTATATTTCCTGTTTTGGTGTTTGAAATACGACTTGCTTAAGTTGTTTTTTGTTATTTGCTACACACTACAAGAAATCATGAACATCTTTCCAGAACCCAGAACATGTGATAATGTTTTCTGTTAAAAAATGAAAATTCCAACCCTTACTCGTTCACGCACACACTCTCAGAATCACACACCACCCACTCTACGTTATTTGGGTGGCCTATCTTGTAGGCTCAGAGAAAAATCGTATATAACAAAGCCATGTAAACATTATATTAGCCATGATAGTACATCATAGTGTTTTCGTGTACATAAATAGTTTAAACGTTGGATAGTTGTTTGTTAAACTGTACAATACCTTAAATGACTTTTTGCAGACTTTGAATTAGTACTTTGTTATATTCAGTGGTATTTCACAATAAGATGGAAAGGTGAGCAAAGTGACTATATATCATTGCATAGTATATAATCTTTTTCTCGGTAACTTAAAATTTTAGTTAAGTAATTAAGTACTCGTACTACATGTGATATTTCTTATATTTTTCACTTGATCATTTCAATTCAGGTGTTGATCGATAATTAATCCTAGATATTTAATTTTACTGACTCTTTCGAACTCAATATTAGATACTAGTACTTTGTGCCTGTTTTTATTTCGGTCCTATGTCTACGGAATATATATTTTTTAGTATTTAATACTATTTCATTTTCATAGAGTCAACGTTTCAAGAGGTTTAGGTCAAAATTCCTCATTCTATATATTTCGCCAAATGAAGCTGCTGCATATAATAATGTCAAATCATCAGCATACATATATTATTTTCGTAGAAATTCTACTCCACTTGTATCATTAATTTATATTAAGAACAGCAGTGGTTTCAAAACAGAGCCCCGAGAAATACCGCAATCAATTGTCGTCTTGTCACTGACTGCATTATTAACAAATACATATTGGTGTCTGCCACTTCATGTATTCTATGAAGGCTACACACACATCACATTTCAACGCAATCGCCAGATCAATCGATATATATTTATTTAAACGCTAGACCGACTTGTTAATGCCCTCTTTGTAGAAAATGTGTACCTGTTCATTTAGCTACTTCGTCACAATTGTGATTTCCTCGTCAGAAAAGAACCGTTTTGTAGACAAGTGCGATTTCAGCTGGGAAAAAGGAAAAAGCGACTGGAAGGCAGATCCGGGATGTATGGGGCTGTCTTCATAGTTCTCATTCGAAACATTGTAAAAACCGTTGAGTTTGGTGGGCCGTGTTCTCTCACATTATGATGAATGAAGAGGACACCCTCATCATACCACAACGTTTTCGTGCGATTTCTTTTAAGTGACCACTACCAGAACATTCCTCGGCTATCAAGAGTATTACACTTCGCACTTCCAAGTCAATTCAATTCTGCAAGCGTTTCGCAATTGCAATAGCTACTAGTCAACTGCGGTTAAGCTTAAAATTGTGAAAACTTGCCACGCCTATATGGCGTATCTTTTGGAATTTTTGGTGAACCAATTACGTCTTATTTCGTGCGTTGCAGGAATGTTTGTTGTATACTTTTCTGAACACTGCGTACATTCTCAGAAATGAAAAAATGCAGAATATTTAAATCACGTTTTCGAGGAAACAGTAAGATATGTTTAAAGATGTCACGTGGTGTTTAGTGAAAACAAAGTATACTAGCGAGAACTTCAAAACTTTTGACATTGTACAATAATTACTGTTTAAAGTTGTGTAGTGTCTGTGCAATTTTTATCTCTTGGTAATGTGAATGATAGTAAAACTAATATATATTTTAAGTTTTTTAGCACAAGAGCTGAACTTCATTTACCAGATTCTTCAGGTAATCATCAGATCAGAAATCATGATCCATTAAACAAAGTTGGAGAGCCGACAACACTATTCGGGTCTGACACAGAATCTCATTCAAATGATCAAGGAAGTATTCACGCCAAAGAAATGGACGAACCAAATGGAGCTGAAGCTACAAAAACATTCTGTCATCCCAATGACTATGTTTCGATGAATACGGAACTGCAGATTCCCGCGAACTATGATCAATGGATCACCTCAACAAATGTAATCACGTGCGCTGAAAAAACAATGACTTCTACAATCCGAGAACATACGAACACCGACGAAAATATTTTCGAATGTGAATTAAATTCTGAGATATCTTGCAAAAGTGAAATATTAATACATTCCAGAATAGAAGTAAATGGTATATCATCGGACTCCCAGCTACGTGAAAATATGTTTCCACAAAAGCGGTCACTAAATCAAAAGCTTGGAGAATATGCTAAGAAACACCGTTCCGAAGATAACGCAAGAAGACACAAGCCTTCCTGGCGTGAGAAAAACCAGAATGTTCCAACAGAAGAAGAGAAAATCATGTGTAATATCAGAACCTATATTAGCAATAGGTCATTTACGTGCATTCAATGTGGCAGATCATTTTCTGTGAAAAGCAAATTGGAACGACATATGAGAATCCATACAGGGGAGAGACCATTTCAGTGTATTCTGTGTGCGAAAAGATTTTCTCGGAACTATTCGTTAAAAAGCCATCTAAAAATACATACACAAGAGAGGCCATTTTCTTGTGAATGTGGTAAATCTTTTTCTCATAAATCTAGTTTGCGTGTTCATGTAAGAACCCATACACAAGAGATGCCATTTCCATGCTTTGAATGTGAAAGGTCATTTCTTGCGAAAAGCAACTTGACACGGCATATGAGAACCCATAGTGGTGAAAAACCATTTACATGCTGTGATTGCGGAAAATCATTTTCAGAGAAAAAAACTTTAAGAAAACACATGAGAACACATTCAGTGGAGAAATTATTCACATGTTCTGAATGTGGAAAAGCATTTTCTGACAAGGTCTACCTAAAATCTCACATGAGAGTACATTGCAAGGAGAGAAGATTTCAGTGCACCATATGTGGAAGAACTTTATCTACACAAGACGCGTTAAAAATCCATATGCGACAGCATTCAGGAAATAAATCTTTCACATGTTCTGAGTGCGGAAAATCCTTTTTAGCCAGAGGTCAATTGGTAGTACATATCAAAACACACACTGTAGGAGAATCATTTGCGTGTTCTGAGTGTGGACAATCATATTCCTCGAAATGCACTTTGCGAGCACATTTAAGAATCCATTCATTAGGAAGGTCATTTTCATGTCCTCAATGCACAAAATCATTTTTTACAAATTATAAGTTGCAGAGACATATCAGAACCCATACCGGTGAAAAGTCGTTTACATGTTCTGAATGTGAAACATCATTTTCTGAAAAATCATACTTGAAACATCATATTATGTGTAAGCATACGGCTGAGAAACCATTTCCGTGTACTTTATGTGGAATAACCTTTTCTCTTGAAGGATACTTGCGTCGACACTTGAAAGTGCATACAGGGGAGAAACCCTTCTCATGTTCTGAATGTGGAAAATCATTTTCTAGAAAAAGTTCTATGTTAATGCATACCACAATCCATACAGGTGTAAAATTATTCTCCTGTTCTGAATGCAGAAAGTTATTTTCGAAGAAAGCTTCTTTGGTACGACACATGAGAACACATTGATCTAAATTTGTGTATTTATGTGTAATGTATATTTCTCTTGACTTCCAGCTCTTAATGGAACATATAGATCCTACATGACCTGATTACGGAATACTACCCTTTTTAAATGTTTCTTGAAATTGCACAAACCATTTTCCTCATTGGTATTTTAATTTTGATTTTTAATGATCTTTAGACACCTAAGTCTCAGGCCGGGATAGGGAGGGAAAGATGCTGGAAGGTGCCAGTCAGGGCCTAAGTTGAAGGGTAGCTGGTTTGACTGAGGGAAGACCCTGGAAATACCTGTCAGGATGGTCGGCCGCGTGGATTGAACACACAAACTTCCGAATGATACATCAACGCTCTACCACAGCATTTCCCACTGCTACATGGACACCTGGATTCATATCTTCCAGAGGCATGACAAAATATATCCAGAAATTACAACTATGTAGTCCATGTCGATATCAATTTTAGAAATTCCAGTTTTCATATTAAAATGTGTTGACTACTAACAAATTTATGGATTATGCAACTCGTAAGTTTATGGCCGCAGTAACAAACGTTCGCCATTCGATTCTATCCTGGGCAACATCAAGCCAGTTTCCATCACAAACACTTACTTCTCGAAGATCTCTTCTAATATTCTCGTACCAACGGCTTCTCAGCCTTCCCAATGACCTCCTTCCATCCAGCCTTGCAACCAGGATAGAATGTAATCTTCGTTTTCCCTCCATTCGAGCTACATGACCTGCCCAACTTAGACGTCGCTATTTCATTATTTTTACATCTGGTAAATCGTACAGTCCGTGGAGGAGACTTTATTATGCAGTTTCCTCCATTGTCCAGTCATCTCGTCTCGTTTCAGCCCGTATATCCTTCTCAAAACTTTATTTTTAAACACGTAATTTATGTTCATCTGCTAGGGTCGTACGCCAACTTCCGCAAACGTAATGTATTACCGGCATTATAACCCTTCTATATATATTCAATTTCCTTGATATTAATCGCAATGTTAAAAGTTTTTGGACTGTATAGAAACATGCGTTTCCCGATACTAAGTGACTTTTTATTTCTTCCATGACCTCATTTTTGCTTGTTACGTATGCTAAGTATTTACATTTGTTTACTTTCTCTAGGACCGTATCCCTAATTATTGATTTTTTCCTTCATTTCCTTTGTTTCGGCTTGTTATCATGTATTTTGTTTTATCTATGTTTACCTGTAGACCTATCTCTTCGCACGCTTCTAAGACATCGGTGTTGCTTTGTAATGCATCTATACGCTAAAATATACACTGGTTTCCCACCAAGTACCTCCCCAGGTAGCGGATAGGGAAATGCCGACCAAATATGGTGAGTACCGGAAAAATTCCGGGGCGGACCAAAACCAGTACTGCTGCCGTGCAGTTAATAGAGGCATATACAAAAGCTAGGGGAAGATAACCCCGAACAAAAATATGGCGAAAGGATGCAGCATCACCATACCACTCTGAGACTGAAGATGAATGGCATCGGCAAGGCTCAGAGATGGACAGAGGATAACATCTTGAATGCCGTAGGTCCACGACGTTACTGCGAATAGTAACAGATGGTTCATGGATTCTCCTAAGGTAAAATATTTCGGAGGTAAACTAGTCCCTCATTCGGATCTCCTGGCGGTAAATGCTTCAAGGGGCTCCAAGAACATGAGTAAGAAAGACCTTAGAATAGGAACGTGTTGACGACACATACCAGAAAAATGGTTTTACGCATATATTTTTTACAATGAGGACACAGACTATTAATTTTAAAAACATATTTTTATTCTGAAAATATAGCAGGTAAATTCATTTATATTTATAGTCTAAGCAATAATTTAACAATTGAGCTCAAAATCATAAGAATATAAAACATTCATTTTAACATCTACTGATTTTCACATTTGAAAATACTCTAGTTTTATCGAATAGTTTTACAAGCGTTACGTAGAAATGAATAGTTGACCAGAACTGTGTCATTGCTAGAAATGTTACTGTCATCTAACACAATATACAATTGCTTACATTCCTTAAATAATATTCAAGATAAATGCATTATTTTTATACTAATTTGAAATATATACTGTCGGAAATTCTATTCCACATAGTATTTATAAGTTGAAAATATACTTTCACTTTCTGCTTGAAATTAATTTGTTTTCGTTCAGGAGAAATATGCATGCTTTAACGTAAACATTTATTTAGGCTATTTTATTTGGTGATATTTAAGTGCCTTTTAGAGCAGTATAATAAGCATGTTTCTTACGTACGCTTCCTATATTTATTTTCATCCCGATCTGAGAGTAGGGTTATGCAGGATTTGAGCAAAATGTACGAGAGAAGTAATATTGACTAGAGTATAAATCTAAAAGAATGTCAACGATCTTGGTACATGATGCAAATATAAATGACATACGTTAACAGAATGTTTCGCATTTTTAACTTATACACACTCGATAAGATTATTCCTAGCATTTTAGAAAAGGAACTCTGCATTGGAATGATCCTCAGTCTTGACGTACGTAATACGCGATTTAATTAAATGAACGCAACTTTGCTATGCGATGTCTTCCCTAATTTTACGCTTACATATTTATACAAGTGTTTAGTGAATGTAAGAACGGTAAGAAGAAACTAAAGTAATACATTATTCGATCCGCTGTCCCTTGCTATACGTAAAGCAGATGATGAAATAGAAACCCCACAGAGTGATTGCCAACAGTCCGCAAAATACAATACTAGAGTAAAAGAAGAGAGAATACATTACAAAAAAGGGAATGTGCTTCTGAAAAATTACATTTTTCATATGAATAAACGCCACGAAATACAGTAGAAAAACGTTAGTCATTTCCTTAGCGGAAGATAACTCCGAGGAACAGTTGCTGTTTTTTTTTTCTAGAGATAAACCTAAATTATCAAGAACGTAAAATACAATTTTCACAGAGACGTCACTTGGAAACAAATCAGAGTCAATACAGGAATGGCGTCTTATAAATCTGAAGTGTGAAAGAAAATTTTCAAAGGATAATTTCATACCACGTGTTTGTTCATACAGGGTGAAACCTTATAACAAAAATATAAAAGTAAATTATCTTAGAAGGATCGCCCAGGACTTTATGCAGGGTTGAATCCTTACATTAGCGGACAATGTTTTTCGAACGTTTAAAAGAAGAGCTTCCTTGAGGAGCCGCATGAGTATTCATACATTCTATAGGTGCTGCGAAGGAAAAAGTTGAAATAGTATGTAGAAAATAGAACTCGGTATGGCATATAAAATTCATACGGAAAAGCCTTAATAACATCAACAATACAAGACGAAATTTGTTCAAAAATCATTTGCAAAATTACCTGGCAACTCGTGCAAAAAGGTGATGTGTGTGAAAAATGTGCAATTGTTATAAGAATTTCACTTAAACCTTACTTTCATGCGTCTATATATTGACGACCCTAACTTGAACAGAAATTATCACGACCCTAATCTAGGTGATGAATGGCTTTCCCTTTTTACTTTGTTTCCAAAACAAATTATGTCTGATTGCACCAATTATTGGCGCGCATACGTCACCTGAAATTACAGTCAGTTGCTTTACACCCTGCGCGTGTATTTGTGTAAGACATTTTTGCAGTATATCATTGCATTTCGGGCCCATGTGATCAATCATGCTGTTACAGTAGTATGTTATTGAATTGTGAATTGTTTATATATTGATCAGTATTCTTTTAAGTTACTATAAGTTTTATATTATATTTTATGCAGAGAAGCAGAACGTGTGTTTTCTTTTAAATGTTAGAAAATTAATATAATCATATAAAATGTAAATAATTATTAAAACAGTTGCAGAATGTTTAAAATAATGTAATCAAGTAAATTAATATTAACGTTCTCTAGGAACTGGTAAGCTTCTAATAACCGGAAGTAATGTGTTGGTAAAGAGCTCCGAAACGCTCCGTTCAACATTCCGGTGAGAATTGACCGCGTGACCAGCGCTTGTGATCGAGGGTTACTGAAGCATGTAGAGAATTGTACATACAGCATTAATGAGTTCCAGAAAGTGGAATATACCATACAAAGAGGGACTCATTTACGGAAAGAGGTAGAGAGAAAAACGTAAAGGGTGACAACTAAATTTGTAGGGAAATTTCATTTAAACATCTTTAAATTCATAAAGGGTAGGTATGTTACTTAAAAATGTGGATTTTTTTTAGCTTGAATTAATACTATGCCCCAAGTTGATGGTTATTTCAGAGTATACAATTAACATGTGATTTGGAGTTATCTGTGTTTTACAAGATACGACATACGATTGTTAATGATTAGTAAATATTTGACTGAATGAATTATTAGGTGCGTAAATGAAAATTCATGTTCCAATCTTTTTAACCACTAAAGCATTGAGTGGAAGTTAAATGAACAAGATTTCAAATGAAATTTATTACTTTCCTCAGACCGTTCAAGATGTACATATAGCAATCGCTATAGGATTTCTTATGTGTTACGCAAGTATACAAAATTATTGGGATAGAGAGTGATACCTAGAGATGGAGTAATTAAAAGAGGTAGAATACACGTACTGTAATTAAAAGTTTTATATGCAATGATACACAGATATGTATATAATAATTTGACATATAATGTATGCTATAATATGTATGATATACAATGTGCTATATAGTCAAACATGTAAACTATACTATAATATATAGTACTATAATTCTATAATAAGGCAGAGTACCTTAGAACTAGTAATATTAATATACGTTGTGTAATATTATGTCAATAAAAATTCTGAAGTTTGGCTGATGTCTAATGATTTCAGATCTCCAGATATGTTTTAATTTAACGAATCACTATTTTCACCAGTATATTCTGAATCCCTTTATGCATTTCTGAGTTTCAGTAATGTATATTACTTGCATCAGGAGGTAATTAAAAATAAATATATGCGCTAAGAATTGAACTAGAGAATTTAATTATATGTCTAATTTGTAGTACATTGTGTTTGTTTCTAGTGTGGAATGAACGTCAGAATATTTATGGAACTCCTGCATATATTTTTATAACTATTGCTTCACTTTGTACTATAGTTTAAATTAAGAATAGCATCAGTATTTTACTAGCCAATGAAGTGGCCAACAAAACACAACGAGCAATAAAAATATACTTTATTCAATAATACGATAACTCTTACTTTTTTATCTTTCTCTAAATTCATATTCCTTTAGATACCCACAAGACAATAAATTAGATTTACTTTGCTATTAGTTTCAGTTCTTAGTATTTTCTGTAATAACATCCATCTAACATTTACATGCAAATTAGTGTTTTTCATGCATATACTCTTTCCAATATGTTCCTATCAAGATCTACACACAGATAAGATTACAACAGGCAATTACTTTACCGATATTAGCATGAAGACATAAGTTGCATTTCAATTATATTTATCAGTATTTAGATTGTCAGTTGATTAGAATCCATTGTTTCAGCATGCCATCAATAAAACAGTCAACTATAAATCGTAATAAAGTTCATAAGCTCCGATATTCAATTACTTAATATATTAAAAGTATTTACGTATATGATTGTTCTCTTCAGTATTCTGTATCCAATATGTTCGTTCTCCAAACACTACCTCCTCAACACATTTCACATAGGTAAACACAAGTTATCTTGCTTTCTGCATTACTCAATGATCACCGACATTATTGAATGCAATAAAATAAAATATTTCTCAATTATCATTCCAATCATGCTCAAAATTCACTCACCCTAAAAGTTGCAGATACCATATCGAATGTTATCAGTTACACAGACTACGTCCTCGTGGATAGCGTTCCAAAATTTTTGTTTAACCACCCTAGTCACATTTCTCTATTACGTTCGAAAATATCATATGACTAGTATCTTGTGTATCCGTGTTTTACCAGTCTCGTCCAAATCTTGTAATGTCTTCATTAACAGCCTCTTTAGTTTAGTATATTTGATGTTTGTTCTGCTCGGTTTCTCAGTTGAATTGTGTTCTTTGGTAGCTTCTCTGAGTCAATAGTAAGTATTCTTCGAAACTATTCTTGTCTAATATCACTATTTGATATTTCCGTTGAAATTTCGCTCCTGCTTTGTTCACTTGCATCCTTTTCTGAATTATCCTTTAAACTTATTTGTGTGCTTACATTAGTATTGCCATTTAGTTTCTCTTCTACCCATTTGTGTAAATTCTCCTGTTGTTGAGTTAACTGACATATTCCTGGCTGATATTTCTCCAACATAGTAATAAGATTGTTGTAATGAAATCTGGGTCTAAAGTTACTTTGACTTTGTCCAGCATTATCATCAAAGTTAGTTCAAAAAGTATTCTCATTCTGACTTTTACTGTCATGCCTAGGTACTGTATTCTGTCTCATACTGATAAATTTGTTATCATCTGCTTGATTATATGAAGTAACATATCTATTAACTCGATTATGTAACCCCGTAACAGAAAAATCTTCAGTTCATGTGTAATATATCCAAACTCGGTCTTCTAATATTGGCATTACCTTTTCTGTTACCATCTAATATTAACCATGGAATTCCTAAAAATGCATGGCATAGCCACTTCACCAATGGTGTTTATTCGTTGGTTATTCACATCATTTATAAAACCAGAAAATTTCTACGGAATGATTTCAATTTTCATATTATCTACCAACTTCTTATTTAGTAAGTGCTTACATGTCCCCGTATCCACTAGAGCATCGAACTGTTGCTGATGTGAACGCAAATTAAAACAAGCATGGTGAACTTGCCAATGTACCTTAATTCTCAATACCATTCCCCCAAAAATCATCATATCTCTTGGTAACGTGTATATCATTAACAGTTTTAAGGTTCTTCATCATCTACTGTTTGGATATGATGATTTTGCTCTTCTCTCATTTTATTGATTATACTAGCCATCCTATATCTATTTTAAAATGATCAATTCTTTCACACGACAGGCATTTCTTTCCAAATACTGAGCATTGACCTCCAGCATGATTGCGCGACCACAATTTGCAGTTATTTATCATTTGGGTACTTTGAACACTTTAAGTACCACTCTGTTTATGTCTTCCTGAACTGGCTATCACATGAATATCTGCTCTCTACCCTTGGGCCATGTGAATTCTATTGGAGACTAAATTACTATCACTTTCCACACTTCATGTTGTATGGTAGTATTAATAGTCTTTTCCAGATCCAAATCCTCGGTAGGCAGTAATCACTTTCTCACATATTATCTGGTATGTAAGTGCTTCGTCCATATATGTCCCCAAATTACAGACTTGTTTTCTTTCGAAGATAAGCAATGTAATCCTCCACTGTCTGTCCTTCAGCTTGATTAGATCTAGGAAAGGTAAATCTCTTAGTCCCGAAATTTGGTTTCGACTTGTAGATTTTCAACAGTAGTAGCTTTACTTCCGCCAACGTCAAATCTGCTACAAGCCTAGGTGAACATCCCTGCTGCAAGCGTTCTAGCATAGAACTGTCCACAGAAATAAGCAGAACAGCATTTTGTTTTTCTTCAGATACTTCATGCACATGGCAATGTAGCACAAATCTTGATAGATAACTCTGTGTTGTTTTCCTTTCCATCAAATTGTTTGGAATTAACAAAATACATTGCCATGATTCAATTTTGTTATCGTTCCAATTCTTAACTGAATATTCACGTCGATTCGTTCTATCTCATCCTCGTCGCCAATTATTATTTTGCTGTTGCTGTAGTTTAAACTAAGAATACTATTAGTATTTTACTAATCAATTAAGTGGCTAACAAAACACAGCGAACAATAAAAATATACCTTATTCAATAATACGTTAACTCGTGCTTGGTTGTCTTTCTTTAAATTCATATTTCTTTAGATACTCACAAGACAATTGCTATTCCAGTTCTTAGTGTTTTCTGTAATAACATCCATCTGACATTCACATCCAAATTAGTGATTTTCATGCGTATACTATTTCCAGTATGCTCGTATCAAGATCTACAAAGAGACTAAATCGAAATAGGTAATCATTGGTTCGGTACATAAGTCCGTACCGTTCTTCATTCGTTTGGAAACACTGCATTGTGAAGCCTTTGTTTTTCGTTATTCAATTGTTTTCTTCAGTTTGGAGTTTGATTGTCGCGAACAGGAGCTTGTATGTTGTTAGTAGCTCATTTTGGCCATTTTCAAGGCTAATCAGTATGGAGTGCCAAGTAGAGAAAAATGAACAGCACTTGCCGAGAGGACGGCACGGAAATTTTTCTCGTTTCCGACAAGGAAAATTCAACTTTTGTGATGAATCACGTTCTGGAAAGCCTCTTTTTGATGTAAATAGCCTGAATTAGTTGGTTCACGATAATCCTCGCCAAACAACGCGGGAATTGGAACAAATTATGGAATACGATCATACAACCATTGTGCGTCATTTGCATTCATTGGGTAAGGTACACTTTATTGGGTACATGGGTACCACATATGTTAAGCGACGCCAACAAAAATCAGCGAATAATCATATGTTCGTTTTTGCTGGCCCGTCACCGTTTGGTTTGTCGCATGCACAAACCATCCATTGGGAACATTGTTACTCGTACAGGTTACGAAAATTGTTGCCTGTATGTGAACTTTTAAAGAAGATGAAAGAATGGCTCAGCCCATCGAAAAGAAAACACCCCGTGCGAAGGATGGTGCATGCCCTTAAAAATCATGTGCGTTTGGTGAAACCAAACTGGCATTTTTCACCATAAATTTCTACCAAAGAACGTAACGATCAATGCTGCTGTGTATACTGGACAGCTATGACGACTCGCTGTTGCTATATATAAAATAAACATCTGATAGACCTGTGTTATTACCCCACGATAATGCACGCCCGCTTACGGCCTGTGGTTGCTGAACTTGGTTGGAAACAACTTCCTCACCCTGCATATTTACTAGACATAGCCCTTTCTGATTATCATCTTTTCTAATCTCTCTATAACAACATTCAGGGTCAAGAGTTTCATGATGAAGCTTCTCTTAGTAACTGGTTCTTGAACTCGAAACGACAACAGTTCTACAGGAGAGGCACTGAACTCCTACCTGAAAGCTGGCAGTCGGTCATTGACAAAGATTGTGATTACATCACTGAATGAATGCATGAGTGATTATTGATCAATAACGTAGTGCATCAACGTCTTATTATTGTGTATTTTATTGTAGTGTATTTCAAACTAATAAAATCATGGCATTGTAAAAACAGCACGAGCATATGCACCAAACTTTATCAATGATCTATGGAAACATTGTTCCAGTTGAGAAGTAGATTTGTGAATGGAATTTTTTATATTGTAACCTTTATTGACAAAAATACTGATGTTAGTGTCATTACCGTAAAAAAAAATATGTTTTCCGTGAGTTATGGTATTCGATAAGTCAGGAAATATGTAGAAGGAAACAAATGGAGCCAAGTACTGAATTCTTCGGAACGCACGTTCGTTTAAGAGAGGGTCGCCTACATTGTATTTTATTAATGTAAGATGATGATTCTTTTTTAGGATAATTGGACCGCATTCATTCGTTGTGATTAGTACCATTGAAACCAATTATTGTCAATTCCATATCGGTCTAGTTTATTTAAGAGTATTGAATAAATTATGCAGTCGAAATCTTTTTTAAAGTCCCATAAGATGCTTATGGGATAACTTCAGTTATCGATATCGCACTACATTTCTGTATGAATTCAAGTATGGCAACTTCTGTGGACTTTTTGCTGATGAAATCGTGTTGGAAACTGGATATGATATACTTACGTTTAGATTATTTTTTAAGTCTAAGGTGCATACTTTCCTCAGTCATTTGAGAGAATTTTGGAGGCAGCCAAATAAGTCTATAGTTGTTGACACCCTCTTTCGATCTCCTTTTATATAAACATTTTATTATTCAGTGGCTCAAATGTTTTGGAAACGTAATGTTTTCGCGAGATTCATTGATTATCTCGGTTAGTGGATGCACAATGGTAATTATACCTCTATTCTATATAAACTCTGGGACGTCGTCAGGTCTTGTTGACTTTCTGGTCCTAAAATTACTAATAACCGAAATAATTTATTCCGGAGTAGTTGGCATTATTAAGAAAGAGTTACACAGGTTTGATTAGTTCTTATAGCTCTCGGGGCTTGGGTTTCAATCTTTGATGCACCGTACTTTAGTACCAGTAAAAGTGTTTTCCTTTCGCTTATGTTGATTTATACATTATATGTTGCCGAAAAACTGTTACCTATGTTTCTTCATAACATTCAAAGTGGTTCCTGTTATATTATGTCTCATATGTAGTTGTTTATTGAATGTTGTTTTCCCTGCCCTGATTACTCTTTCTACAAATCCGCTTGTATGTTTTATAATATTTCCTTAGATCAATGTCACTGGTGGATTTATTAATAAAGTCTACATTTTTCGCTGTTTACTTGATGTAGATATGCCTTTAGTAAACCACAGTTTCTTAATGATCATATTATCCTGTTGTGTACGGAAATACATTTTCAAATAGAGTTTAAATTTGTTCATCAAAGAGACACACATGTCATCACCGGAGCCATTAATCGTTGATTTAACTGACCAGTCTTCATTCTCAAGGAAAGTAAGATATTATCTGTATCATAATGAAGGGAAGCAGCTTCACCATTACCGCCCTGAGCCTAAAGATGAATGACATCGACAAGTCTCACAGACCGATGACGACATTTGTGACATTTGCCTTTACTACGAAGTTGTATAACCTACAACTTTACATCACTAAACAATATTAAGAAACAGAAAAAAAGTAGTTTTATGAGTTCTCCTGTCCGGAAATATTTTAGTTTCTCATTCGGATCTCCGAACGGGTACTGTTTGAAGGATCTCCGAAAACAGGATTGTGAAATAGGTCAAAATATGAACATTAAACGTTCGAACATTTTACAAAGCGACGACGATGGTAATCAAGACTGAGAAGTATATAATGGGCATACCAGGGATACAAGTTGTCCGGGGGAAGGGTCGAGGTACATTCGGTAGGGCAATATACTTTCTACTAAGAGGGAACTAAGTCGCACAATCTTGAAACTGGATTCCTAATTGAGATCATAATTTTTTCGGAGGTTCTGCATATAACGTTCATAACCGAAAAGCAATTACCCTACATTACGATACGTATTCGATGGAGGTTAGGACTTACAGAGGACGAAAAGGTGATACTGACTATTATCTAATTATCTCCAAAGTGAGGGGAAAGTTGTGCATCGCTTTTAAACAAGCTAAATTCGGAGTAAATTTATTGGACAACCCGAACTTAAAGGCCGATTACCAACTCGAAATCCCAATTATTTTTGAAATCTTGGATGACTAGTAATAGTAGAGATTACATTAATAATATTACTGAAATTCATGTGATAATATCTGGGAGGCAATTTGTGGCATAGTGAAGGGCGCAACAAAACAACATGTAGGTTAGAAGAAACGATACAGAAATAAGTATTCATTTGTCGTAGGATGCATTAAGCTTCACGAGAACGAAAACAAACAAGGCAGCGATGGCTATGCAGTAAAGCCGAACAAATACAAACTGATTCAGTATCGCAAAACGTAATACCATTAACAGGGTTAGAAACCAAAAGCAAAACTGTCGAGAATTGAAGAGATAGAGGAAAATAGTAAGACAAATGACGGTAGAGATATGTACAAAGGAGATAACACGTTAAGAAAAGGTTACGAACCATACGCTTGGTATTCATAGAAATTGAGTTGTTCAGGCGCATCCGAATAAAATTCTGAAATCTGGAAAAGCTATTTCGACAAAGGACCCCGCACTTTTTAAATGCAAATTGGGTTTCACTAACAGGCGCTCAAACTTCGCACACAGGTAGTTCATCCCATTGTGATAAAAAGACTCAATGTGTACAAAAAAATTTACCGACAGGATTTCGAGATATTGGCCGATTTAGGTCATAATTGCGTGCAATTGTCGATGCCATGCTGAGTTCCGGAATGGCTAAATATCTCGGTTAAAATGAGCTCTTCTGAAAACTGGAAAGAGGGAAAAATTGCAGAAAATGAACAGAACTAGCGGACGAATAGATGAACTTAGGTCTGTGCGGCCCTGTGTAAGCCCCACGGGGCACAACTGCGATTTTTTAAAATGGGAACACCCATTTTTTATCAATATTCTGTATCTACGGAAAAAATGAATCAGAATATGTCCTGTTCAAAACTGTAAGAAGTGAGTCCTGGGGCCCACAGGGCTGGAAACAGTATAACGGCGAGAAGTGTCAGACGGAACGGCTAAATATCTCGGTTTGAATGCGTTGCTCTGAAAACGTGAAAGAGATAAAAGTTGCAGAAAATCAACAGAACGATCGGACGAATGGTCCAACCAAAATCTGTGCGACCCTATGTGGGCCCCACGGGACGCAACTTCGATTTTTGAAAGAGGAACACCCGTTTTTGTATTCCATAGTCTGTATCTACGGAAAAAATCAGAATATATCGTGCTTAAACATGTAGGAAGTGAGTCCTGGGCCCCACAGGGCCGGAAACACTAAATGATGAGAAGCGTCAAAAGGTCCGGAACGGTTAAATGTATAGAATATAATATTTCGTCGATACCATGCTAATACCAGGTGATGGGTGTGTGAGAACGGACAAGGAACAGAGGACAAGGACAAGGAACATGTATATATATATATATATATATATATATATATATATATATATATAGACCGCGCCCGCGGAGCTAGTGGTCACCGTTGCTGACTGCTGATCGTGGGCCCCGGGTTCGGACTGGAACGGGCTAGACTCCCCAACGTAGTACAAGCAAGGGTTGAACTTGAAAATCTCCAAGCGAGGAGAGGTCGCTGGCACCCACTACTTGACGCCGATCTTCAAACATTTCCACGTTTAGATCGTGACTCATTTAGAGACTTGACGTGTGGTATCTTTCAAGTAAACTTGGCACCATCATATATTCAAGATAATACTATGGCCAAGCGAGAAGCTGAATTACAAGTGGATCTTGATCATGAACCTGGTTTCATAAGGTTTAGGTTTTTCTCACGATAAAGAAATGCGACAAGACATCAGTTGTGGATAGCGTTTACTGACGATGTCGACGAAGATAATCCCATTCTAGGGAGTTATTGCACTTATCAATCTGGAGTGAGAACTTTGGGTACGTGTGCCCATATTACAGCTGTAGTGTGGTATTTGGGTTACGCAAGACATCAGTTGCAGGTGACATATTCCTCTACAATTCTGTTGCATGTTGTGCCAGATGCTAGAGATGTACTTGGGCTGGAAATACTTGATGTTTAGTAACCATTGGTGGAGTATATGGCTATTGGCGAAGCACCACTTCAAAAAGCTAATACGCCAGAACTCAGAACCCCTTGTGTGGTGTGGAATACCGAGACAGACAACTCTTATACATCTATCTATCTATGGATAAATAGCTAGATCCAGATATATAGATTTCTATAGTAATAAATCACAGCCATATTCGATCCACTAACGGGTGAGGCCTCTCCCCGGAGGGAGGAGATTTGTCCCACGCTGACCAAACGGATTGGGAGAGGAGAGTCTAAGCTCTCACTATGATCGCCACTGTCTTCTTTTCACAGTAGTTCCTCACTTGGATCATGATGCTGGGTGGGCACCGTCCCTCTTCCTTTGGAAAACGCCCTTTCCACAGCCGGGAATCGAACCCGAGACCCACGATCAGCAATCGGCGACGGTGTCCACTAGCTCCGCGGGGCGGTCGATATTTAACCGTTCCGAATCTTTTGACGCTTCTCATCATTTAGTGTTTCCGGCCTGTGGGGCCCAGGACTCACTTCCTACATGTTTAAGCACGATATATTCTGATTTTTTTCCATAGATACAGACTATGGAATACAAAAACGGGTGTTCCTCTTTCAAAAATCGAAGTTGCCTTCCCGTGGGGCCCACACAGGACCGCACAGACTTTCGTTCATCTTTTCGTCCGCTAGTTCTGTTGATTTTCTGCACCTTTTCTCTCTTTCCAGTTTTCAGAAGAACTCATTCTAACCGAGATATTTCGCCGTTCCGGAACTTAACAGGATATAGACGATTGCATGCAATTATGACCTTCATCGGCCAATATCTCGAAATCCTATCGGTAGAATTTTTTGTGCCCATTCAGACTTTTTATCTCAATGGCATGAACTACTTGTGTGCCAAGTTTGAGCGCCCGTTAGTGAAACCCAATTTACATTTAAAAAGTGTGGGGTCCTTTCTTAATGTAATCAAACAAAAAAATAAAAAATTATACCGCTGAACTGGGGATATCCGAAGCTAGCGAGATCGAGATATCAATAAAGAATTTGAAAATTTTCAAATTACCTGGACTTGAGAACATCTCGGCTCAATTAATGAATGCGGAAGGACAGGCACTAGTGAAGCATCTAGATATATTGAAAAGCGCTATATAGGTAAAGGAGCAGCAACCAAGAGATTCGAGAATCATAGCAATAGATTCGGTTTATAAAATGGGCGATAAATTTGACAGTAATATAACCGTACAATATATCACAAAGTGTTGGGTAATATCTTGCTAACAGACCTGAGCGTATATGTAGATGAAACAATTGGACATCGCCAATGAGGATTTAGAAGAAATAGATCTACTTTGGACCAGATTTTCGCCATGAGGATTTAGAAGAAATAGATCTACTTTGGACCAGATTTTCGCCATCATTCAAGTATTAGAGAAGAAATCTGAATGTTAAACAACAGTACACCAGGTATTCATAAATTTTAACAAAGTATATGATTATATCAAAAGAAAATAATTATATGATATCCTGGTACAATTTAAAATTCCGAAAAAAAAATGTTCAGTTAGCGACCCCATAAATAAAGGACGGATAAGTGATAATAATAATGTCAGATAGTTTAGAGATTAATAGCCCATTGACAGAGGGCGATGTCTTGTCACCGCTATTCTTTAATTATGCGTTAGGATATGCGATCCTTAAAATAACACTACGAAAAGATACTAGCACTGAATGAATTAAAAGTTTCCGAAAAGTACACCGAACATTAAAAGAATAATAAAATTACAACGGCTGAAAAGGGTAGCTCATATAGCTCCGATGAACAAAACACTGAGATTACACTCTACTGTGGTCGGCAAGCCGAAGGAGAAGACGCCGTTGAAAAGAGCAAGGTGTTTGGGATGACATTTATAGAAGGGATTTTCAAGAGGCAGATGCTCGTGATGGAAACTACTTTGATGCCGGAAACTTGCCCAGGGTAGAATCTAATGGCGGACATATGTTACTGCGGCGATCAACTTGTAAAATCCATAAGCAGTAGTTAGTTATTTAGTTAGTAAATTAATTCATATTACAGCCGGTAACACTACATCAAATTACATTCACTAAAATATCTTTAAGAGGTTACAACGATATATCGATCATATTACCCACATAACAAAATGTCGCCCCAGGAATATTTGACGGATCTCCTGGCAGGATATCGGGACGTCCATCGGACGTCCTGCTTAAGTCCCGTTTACATCCATGGGACGTATAGTTATAATTAATCCTTCGTATAACTATACGAAGGCATATCCTTCGTATATTTATAATTAATTAAATAATAATAATAATAGTAAGGTCGATTTAATTTATAGAAATTCCAGGTAGGTAGTCCCGCACGGCTTTCCGGGGCACATCCAGGGGACCTCCATACGGGATAAACTGTTTGCATTGCCCACAGAGTTATCCCACGGACGTCCTTAGGACATCGCTATGGGAGCTTGAGAAATCTGACGTTAATGGGATCTAAATGGGACGTCCCAGGGATGTACTCTGCTATGTGGGTATATAGCTTTTCATAGTTCCGTTCTAAGGATTTCTTCCTTGTGTGTGTTTCCCGTCTGTAACATATACTGTTGCAAAATTATTTCGTACTAAGCTGATTACAGGTATGATATTCAAGATTAATTTTAATTTACTTTAAAATGAGAAATAATACTCATCAATGATAAAGTGAACGAAAAATTTAGAAGTCAAGTTTTAGTGTAATAATATGATTAATTATTAAGTGCATGATCAATACTTCGCTATTTTCAGCACACATTGTAAATTCAGTCCAGACAACACTTATTAACTCGTCGAAAATATTTTCTGATGATTTTATGTAAGAGAAGTACAAATTAAAGGTAAGAATTTGCGAAAACAGGCATTTTTGTGTTACATATTAAGAACGCGTGACGGCTATTTTGAAAAATCTTAATAGCGGCCCTGGGCCCGTTCGGAGAGCTGCTGACATTTCACCATCGCTTTTCCAGTTATTGTTTCATAACAAACCAATAACAAGTTATATTGCAATTACTTCTAGCTTTACTCAAATTTTGGCTTAACAATCCTAACTTCAGATTTGCTAGTAATGCAATATTGGACTACCTTCCAGTTAGTTATTATCCAAAATGTGCGAAAGCAACATATCTGGTAATTTATTTCTCTCTTAGGGAGTTTTATCTGGTTCTTGAGAAACATACACACAAACAAAAATATTTTACGAAATAAATGAACAACACATTTCAAAGATTGTATCTAGAATAAATTGTAAACCATTCGTTATCAATGTAAACGAGTATTATATTGCATGTTTAAATACTGCAATGGGTGTACATAGATTTAATTGTCACAACTATAGCAGAACGTGGTAATTGCACGCACTTTGATTTCACGTAAGTTATTTATTATTGTGCGGGGAAACTAAAACAATTCAGTAATGCTAAGACACGTTATTTAACTTTATTCTGATAAGACATTGTGTACATACAACAAGTAATATATGATTTGTATTAAAAAAGTAAAACCTAGCATTGCGTTGCATACGTGGGTGTTGTAATTTTACGTATCATAGCTTCTTATTTTTTTTTCGAATAGATTTAAGAAAAAACAGATATGCAATAACATGACATAATTACAACAATATTATTGCAATTGGTTGTTATAGAAAATACTCGGGTATATTATAAAAAACAGATTTATTCTGCAGGCAATTACCCTATTTTCAGACACTGTGAACATATGTTTCTCATCACTATTATAATCTGCATAGATGCTTACTAAAGCAAACATACAACAAACTACGAACTCATTACACGCACATTAAATGTTACGTTCTTTTGCATATACTTGAAAGACGTGTTTCTATTCCTTTCACTTAGTTTATAACAAATACTATCAATACCAAACGATGTCTTGTTGCATACATACGCGTAACGCTATATACGTCCCAATATTCACTGGAGACGAATTGCTTCATTCCACACTATATGTCAAAGATGTCCACGATATCTCAGTTCGCTCACAGAGGGCTGCGTGCCATTACCGGCTTCATACTATTATTACCCCTTTCTCCTTTCTATCTAGGAATTGATTCGAACTATTTAACATTTTGTCATTTGATCACCTGGATATACGTAGATAAATTCAACGCTTTTGGAAATGTTTTTATTTCAAGATCTAATGACATGATTGATTTTATTTTATTGCAGTGATTATATGGACCAGATAGAAAAAGGTAGGCTTGATTTGAGCTATTTTACTGAAAAGACCAGACGATTCACAGGGAATCACAAAGATCATGTAACAGAAAAGGATGAAGAGGGCAAGGACATTGCTTACACATATGTAGAACTAACAATAGAGGATACCACGGCCCACCGTTTTTTATTCTTAAAAGACTATCTCGCACTACACGAACAGGGATATACTGTGACACATCCTTTTTTAATATATTGAACTGCTTTTGTTCAACATCCTATGCCATTTGACAGAAGAAAATAAATTCATCGCCTAATTTCATAAATTCATTATTTATTTATGTTTACCAATTTTTTACCTTAAATGTAAGCGTAATCCTACGCACTTTTCTTAACAAAATTAGTTAACTATGATAATGATAACACAGTAAATCAGACCCCATTTCATGTCCGAAGTTTATATCCTTTTAAAGATTTTTGCTGAGGCTAAAATAGTGCCAGCAGAAAACAGTTAAGAGAGCACATAAATATCTAAACATTTATTTAATTAAAACAGACTGACAAGGTTATACACTTAACTTTATTGTGAAAAGACACAGAAAGCGTTACAGTTTCAATGGTATGACAACATCTTCCTCAGATGAAACACCAATCATCAGTAACGGTTTATGAAAACCAGAGGGTCAAGATATCTTTCCTACGACATCCGCCAATCATGTCTCAGAATTAATTTACCTTCCAAAATTTAACAAATTTTAGCCAATCACAGACATTCGCTCACAGGCCACACCTCCTAGTTAACTAGACCGTTATAACAAATTTATAACGGAACAACATAACAAGGAAACAGAATCGAGGCACAAAAAGTAATTTAGATAGTAAATGCGTAAAAAATAAATAATTCAATAATAAATATACCGCAAGTAACTAAATAGTAAACAGGAAGTTTAAGAATTAAAGTAATAAGGAACAAAAGTACGGGGTTACAGAACAGTCCTTATTCTCTGGAATACTTTCTCCGCTCTTCTCTTCCTAGTATGTGTTCACATTCCTCAGTTATACTCAACACACCATTCCAGTTCATCGCTTTATCTCCAGTTTCGCAAATTCTCCTAGCTTCTTTCAACTTTCTCACCAACAACCTTTCCTTTTCTTCTGGTATCTCGGCCCCTTCTAAGTCTATATCATGTACATATTTGTAAATAGCATTTCTGCCTCTTTTTAATGTGACGTCATCCGACTGAAAAGTCAAAAAACAATTTTGTTTATGCATGAATAAAATGAAAAGCCTTGGTGCGCGCTCTCTTACACTGTCACTTTATACATTTTTCAATTTGCACGCCTCGTGCATTTCTTTTTATTCATGCATAAGCAAAATTATTTTTTCACAATTTTGTACGAATTGTTTTAGAAAATTATTTCTTTTAAATGTTTTTTTCAGTTACTTCGGTGTTCGAATACTTTTTCTCAAGGTAATAATTTGTGACCTAATACTACGGTGTTCTGCAATACGTCAAACACTTCATCGTTGCAGGCTACTATTTATGGTCCGTATTGAGAGGAAAAATTAAAATATGCTTTCAAAATATATAATTATAAAGAAATATATTAAAGTAACAGTACACTATTGTATTTTCGCTCGACTTACTTCGCTGTGCAAAATTTCATCACTCTATGATATCGGGAAATGAGTTAAATTAACGTTTCAAGATTTGATTACACCACAAACCATTGTAAACTGAAGAAAATAATGTAAGAAGGGATTAAATGTGGGTTACCATAGAATACGTAATTGGAACCCTAGAGATTTTGGTGTCGCTCAGTTCATCTCGTCAACTGGAGCCCCGCAGTGTAGGATTGTTGCTGCCTTATTTTTTCTGAGAAGATAAACAAGTGTCTTAACTTATTATATCGTATTTCAATGGGAAATTTAACGTTTATTACTATGGAATTCGAAAGGGACACCGAAAATATAATAGTCGCGTTCAATTCATGTTTGAATAGGATCTTGACAGGGAAGTCTGGAAAAATTATTTTTTAATGCACTCTAGCCCAATGCATTTAAAGGATGAACTAAATGCTCGTTTCCACGAGAACACTAAGGGGTCACCCATGATGTTGATGTCCTTTAATTATGTGTTCAACGAGAGGAGCACATTTTAGTTTGATCTTTGCTTTATAGAAAACACCTCATATTCTGCCATTCGCTTTATTGGGTAATTCTGTGCTGGTTTACCCTGAAAATTGTAAGAGACACCCTAGTAAAATTTGCGTCGTTCATCTCATTTGTCAACGCGACTACCGCAGGGCAATCAGAGATCAGTTTGAGCATTAGGTTGCACAATTAAGAATTCACATATATTTCCCTTATGTCGAAATAAATAATTGAATGATGATTACTGTGAAAGTCTTAAGGTGGTAGGTAGCCAGTGATCCAAATATGATTATACTTCTATATTAGTTCGGAATTCAATCTCTTCAGTAGTGCTCGTTTGTTATTGCTAGGTTTCCATATCTATGAATTCACAGTTAACTAAACTTTTATAGACCTGTACACTTTGTTAATTTTCTTTTATTTATTGCCTTTAAGGGCTCCACTCGATAAAACTATCTGCAGGAGAAACAGGAAATGGAAGACCTTGGTAAGAGGAGGCAACTGAAGATAATATTATCTGCTACGTTCTTCTAGTTGTCACTCAGACCACCATTAAACGGCTCTACGTCACAATTAGTGCTACAAGATTTAGCATTTAGCCTGCTTATCTTTTAGACATTGTTTTAAGACCACTGCATTTCGCATTCATATCAGTCTATGATATTTTTGTTTTAAATGAAATCGACAATATTTCCTGCATTTTCCCTTCAGTTTAAAATTATCAAACAGATATAGATAAATGATCTTTCCTCAATCGATGCGCGAACCACGTTAGACATCTGCTATTGGCAGATAATGAAAAAAAATACGAAATCAAATAATATTATTATTTTTCAATTCTCATGTTCCATTATCTTGCTTTATCACACAAGTGATATGCTATCAAAATATATTGGAAAATAGAGAATCGTTTTAACGAATTCACATTTTGTATAGACAGATGTATAAATAACCAGGGCTGAAAGAAGCAAGTCGGTGACCCATGCTATTGATTCTATTACATGTGCCCTGTGCAGAATCGTCTTAACATCATTGTAAACCCATGGAAAAGCAATTTCCTGGAGCCGCTACCTGAACAGCAGAGGTAAAATGAGTTGCCGGGTCAAGTTTCAGACCCGGTAACCCCGGTCTGGCTCGGTTACCCAGTCTGACCCGATTTCGACCCAGTGACGGACAACACAATTCAGAATAATAAATTTCTCTTTGTTATACAGCTTTTGGGTTTGAACAGTGGTTCTTACATGGGTAACTGGACCACGGGTGTTACCCTTCAGACCACTAAATACGACGCCGAAACTACCTAACAATAGAAATTTGAATGTGGAAATAGTATCATGCCGCCGGAAAAACAAAAACACAATCGCAGGCATGCGAATAACCCTCCGAAAGGCTATTCTGACAGAATTTTGATGTTTGAAGTATTAAATAGTAAAAAAATAAATATTATGATATAAAATACTCAAAAATGATGTTCCCGTTCAGAAGTTCACTTCTTAATGAATGTCATAAGTTACAATATTGATACATTCAAACCACACGAATAAGAGTTTAGTTTAGTTTAGTGTCCTCTTTACGTGGCGAAGTTAAGGCTGAAAGGATCTTATCTACCATTTCACCATGCTGCAGTGTTTTATGTAAAAACATAATAATAATAATAAAATTACAGCTAAAATATGTACACATACACACATATCTCCCATACACATGCTGAAAAGGCTTTATTATGACAGCTATTTGATAATAATAATAAGACCAAGTCACCGGGTCAAGATTGGGTTATTGGGTGAATCGGCTCAAGATTTGAACTTCGGGTCGCCGAGTCACAGTCAGTCTAATAATTTGGATCAAGATCAAGCTTTGGGTCAAGGCCGGATCAATCGTCAAGGCGGGCGCCAAGTTTCGGACCGAGTGTCCTATGTTGAGGATAGCTGAAGTGACCCGGTTTCGGCTCAATTAAATCGTTTCCAAGTTTAATATTTGAAAATGAACTTGCATTTTTATCTTTCATCTAATATTAGAAGAAAAATAAATTATAATTTTCACCACACACAGCTACACAAATCTCAATGCTGTCTGATTTATCACATTCATCCGAAACCAATAGGATATTTTTTATGAGAAAGGTAATCCCAATAAGAACATCTTATCTTGACACGTAAATCTAAATTCAACCAAATATGCATTGCTCACTCCTAAGTATATCAGTTTTAGACACTATTGCACCAAATGGGGGGTTCTCAAACTATGGCACGCATACCAGTACTAATGCGCGAACATTTACTTGAGCTTGGCGAATAACAATAATCGCATAACTGATCTAACACGCTGTCAGCGATTGAACAAAGAAATATATTATGTGCTGTCCAAGATTCTTCAAAATTGACACATTCTTAATGAATCACAATCAATATAGAGAAAATGTTATATACTTACTTATGACAAATTTGATTTCGGCAGCCCAGAATAAAAACGAACTGCAATTATGTTCGTACATGCAAGAACCTAATATGTAAAACTTATGTAGTTTTGGAAAAAACATGCTTAAAGATCGAATAAACTAAAGACCTTTATGAAGAGTTGTACAAAAATCGCCGTGTTCTGGTCAACCAAATATTTTTTCTGGACAACTATTTTAAAGACCATAGCTGGGCACATGTAACGTGTTTTGGGAGAGTACTTTTTGCATAATATCACTTATCAGGTTTCGCATGTATCCACAGAATTGTATTGGCACCAAACAAAGTAAAATAAATTTTCCAACGAACTTCACGTTATTGATTACTGGTACACCACTTTCCTTTAAGTTTACTCCGATTGTTAAAAACAGTTATTTTTAATTTCACTAATTAAAATATATCCCAAATGTATTTCAAACAAAAGTAAGGTAGATAAAACTATCTATCCCTTGTGTGATGCGCTCATGTCGTAAACGGCGTATAGGGGATGTGGAGGTAGCGTTCCACATGACCTTAACATACGGTACGAAGTGTGATGGGATTGTCTGTTCCACGCTCGACTACCTCTACTTCCCCAGGTGCCAAGCAGTACCAAGGGTACTCTGGAACTCAATTTGATACACCTCATAGCATCAGGTATGAGAACAATGAAGAAAAATCTACAGCTTCCTGGAATGGATTTGAGCCCGTGCCGCCCGATTCATATAGTCAGAAGCGCTAACATCTGATACCGGGCGAGTCCATTCAAACATTCATTTTTTAAAAAATATGCTTATTATTTTGTCTTGAAATAAGAAAATTATTCATAAGAGAATGTGGATTTTAGCTATTTAACAAATAAACTATCTACTTTTGTTCATTTTTTTACATTTTATAATGGTGTTCCATTGTATTATTCAACGTATCATCCCATCATTTGCCTAGTGTGATCAGGGGAACCAGGGAAAATATCTGTCAAGATCGTGGGCACTGGAAATCGATTCCAAGTAATTCTTAATACAAGGCAAACAGACTAACAAATGGTTTGCCTGTTTGGTATAATCACGGGTAATATATGTGGAGATTATTAATAACGTCTCTTGTCCAAGAGCCCCAAATGTTGGGAAATCAAGAGAAACCACATGTCATACACTTCTTATTTCTCAATGAAAGGGAAAATCTGCGCCCATGAATATCTTAGAAATAGTACCAAAAGTTTTAGTTTACCAAGATTTTTCATTTCTTGTAAATAAAAAAATGGGAAATATAAAATATGTTCAATTTTTACTGTTAATTACTGTTTCTATACACTTATTTCTTTCGATAATTATATGATTTTACAAGCGTTCTGGATTCATTAAACTTTGCTAATATATTAGAAAATAATGAAATGAATTAAATCATGCCAATATCTCAATTTAACACTTTTGTGAGCAAGGGACGTTTTGATAATAAGCTCGACATATAATAATGCAATTTTAAATATTAGCATTAAAAATTCACTAATAATACTTTGTGGAACGACGAAAGTATGAAATTCGCTCGAAAAGTTTGAGAAACCCTGCACGAGAAACGCAGCATAAATAATCTGCTATTAACCAATGCACGATTTTTCAGTAGTATACTTGTAGGAAGCTGATTCTAGAATCTGATGCAGTTATCACTTAACATTTGTTATTTCTGATAAGGAACTGACGTACAATACCTTTCCAAATTAAACAGCATAGGATCAAATTAAGGATTTAGAAAAGGCAACGCTTGTAAGAAGTATTCAAACAAGCTGAGTGATGGTTTTATTATAGACAAAACGAAAGCTCCCCGTATAAATTCAAATTTGATCATAACGTATCCAAAGAAAGAATCAAAATTATAGAGACCATTTGAGATTGCTAAGCGAATGTCAGCGCCTGCCAGTTTTAGAGTCAAAGTAATGGATTTTCACGCTAGTGCAGTGTTTATGAATAATTGAATGCTGTATGGCTTATCTCTTTCCAGCTTGTGGCTCCTGAGATCTTGTAGGGGAACAAATGGAGTATACTAAGAAAAGCAATTGAAAAGGGCTTACTAGGTTTAGAGTTGCATTTCTTGATTTTGTCATTGTTTCAGACCATGACGATTCCAACGGTGATTAGATCAACTGCCTGACTTGTAGATCTATGGTGGCAAAATAGAGGATACTAAGTGACTGGAAAGGACCAGCCAGTGTTAGGGCAAAGTTATAGCCTATTCCTAGGTTTTAGGTCATTACAAAACCAACGGTGTACAGATCACCTATGTTGGACTTGCAGTAACTCAGATCTAGAGCGTGCAAATGGAGAATACTAAGCGATTGTAAAGGGCCTGCCAGTTTTAGAGTTTATTGACACCGGGAAAGAAGACACCGTGGGAACAATACACTAATTGATATGCCTATTCTGGGATCCAGAGATTGCGTTAATCGTGGTATCAGAGGAGCATAGTGGTCACTTTAGCAGCACCAGTATTGTGGCGACGAGGTGGAAATACTCTTAGCTGGATGCTGAACCTTTTCGTTCTCCTCTCCCACATTTACACGAAATAAAGTTGTTGTTACAATACGTTTTCCGCTCTCAACTTGATATTTAAAGAGGTACTAAAACGTGGTTAACTGCGATAGGTCTAAGCGAATTCTTATGTCCCTGTGTGTCTTCGTTTTCAGAACGAAAAGAGGATGACAATGCCATTACACTACTCAGTGTTACTTCAGGATAAGCACGTTTGTAACACTGCAGAATATGTTGTATACTCTCCTACTATGCTCTTTACTGCTATTTTGTTAAGCATAACATAGCATCTGTCAGGGGCTTTGTATGCAAAAACCGATGCTTTGTTAGAATACTAAACATCTTTTATTTTATAAAACTCTTGAGATGAGTTTGGCTAATTCCATTCTTTACATCTGTTTCTTACAATATACATTCGAAAAATGTTGGACAGATATTGGTTTGCCACTTTGGGCGTGCAGGCATAAGCTATAATCTCTTCCTCGGCATTCTCATACATATGATCCAGGCTGCATGGATCATCCCCACCTTCTCCGTTCGACGGCAAGCCTATTCTGAATACATGGATGACTTTATTTCATTCAGGCAATGTGTCAGTTTCGTTGCGTGTATTTTGTTCCCTGATTCCATATTGTGTTTTACAGTGTATCGCCTTAAATCATACGTTCATTTTATACCTCGCGAAGAAATCTTACCCCAACAGTAAACTGTGGTTGAGAGTATTCACCAAAATGACTAATCCTGTCATCCCATGCGCACGTTTTTAAGTTAGATAATAATAATACAGCTCTCACTGTAACTAAAATTGCTTTCAAAAGGTTACTAGTGTTA
This sequence comes from Lepisma saccharinum, assembly GCA_022664845.1. NCBI lineage: Eukaryota > Metazoa > Arthropoda > Insecta > Zygentoma > Lepismatidae > Lepisma > Lepisma saccharinum. The sequence goes on from JAGDQP010001864.1 coordinate 109,065, forward strand.
GTCAGTTCCTCCTTCCAACTTTCTGTTTCTGGTACCCTTTAACTGATAATTTGCTTTCTCTTGGTTGAAATTCTTGATAAACAGAAACATAAAGGGGACGAAGATGCTAGTCGGATGTCCAGTTTGTGATTTTGAGCATAATAGACTTCCAGAAACAATTAACAAGTATCACCCCACATAGCAAAATGACGTCCCAGGGATATCTGACGGATCTCCTGGCAGGATATCGAGACGTCCGTAGGATGTCCTGTTTAAGTTCCGTTTACATCAATGGGACGCATAGTTATAATTAATCCTTCGTATAACTATACGAAGGCATATCCTTCGTATAGTTATAATTAATTAAACAATAATAATAGTAAGGTCGATTTAATTTATAGAAATTCTAGGTAGGTAATTCCGCACGGCTTTCCGGGGGACATCCAGGGGACCTCCATACGGGATGAACTGTTTGTATTTCCCACAGAGTTATCCCACGGACGTCCTTAGGACATCGCTATGGGAGCAGGACCATTCTGACGGTAATGGGATCTAAATGGGACGTCCCAGGGACGTACTCTGCTATGTGGGACCCTACGCGGATGCGAAATGGTGATGCTTGTTCTCTGCCGAATACAATCACTTTGCCATATGAACCGCTGCAACTCAGATGTAGACGACTGTGATACTCAGGTATTTTATAATGGTCGGAATTGTATACCAAAATACAATTGCCCTCGAAATAACTGCATTTAAGATTGTCAAAATAGTGGACTCTTTAATAATAGGAACCGACTGATATAACAGCATATTACCGTTTACACTAAAAGTAGGGCTAAAATATATACTTGGTGAAGAGTATTATAATTAATAACGTAAATTGTCATGATTGTATGAATCTCCTTGTATCTCCTTTTTGTAACAGTTTATTGGTTTCTGCATTATGCCACGTTTTCATAAACTGTTTCGTGTCCGTTTCACTTTTTTAGCTTATTCATTGTAACGGCGTCCTATATTAGTGATCTCATCTGCTTTTCATAAATCATATTTTCTGCAAATCAAATATGAATATATATTTTTTGGTAAGCTTTCTTAACATTAATTTTTTTAAGTATTAGGTGTGGCAGTTTTGCTATTTATAAAGCAAAGATTTCCCAAAATCTAACACCATTTAACATTACTTAATATGGTATCCAAATTTGTATAATAGGCATTTCTTTTCCGATAGCAAAATTTCGCGAAAAATGTGGAATGTTTTGCATGCGAAATTCTATATTTCTTTAAGTGTGACGATTAATTTGTATCTAAAGAGAAAACTAGGTTTCGTTAAACTCTACTCATGCATCGAAATGGATTTTTTATTTGTTTTATTAGCCGTCATCGGATTGACCAAAGCGAAGTTGCAGATTCCACAGATACCTACAAAAAGACACAGGTCACAAATATGAAAGAAGAAAATGAGTATATAAATCTATTCTCCTAAACTTCCTGTTGTATTTAATACACATAGACCCTTCAGAAGAGTTTTAGAATGTAAGTGTCAAATCCTGTATCGAAAATATTTCGAGACCAAAATATAATATAACCGTAAAAGAGATATAAGGTTTCATAAATCCTAGGGTTTCATAAACTATGTATGCAGCGAGAGATATAACTGTCTGCCGTAACTACAAACAGGTATACGCATTTTAAATTCTAGTAAAACTGAAACCGCGTTTGATCAACATGACTCCGAGATAATTCTGTATCATTTGGTGATAATAAAATCTAAATATCAACAGAGCTTACTGTTTATTTATGACTTCAGAATTTATGACACAGAAATTTAGTCATATACACATTTTTAGTGTTCTGTTTTAAAGTTTTACGTTTTATTACTAGAGCAATAGACTTTAATTACAATTAGACTTTAGTTAATTAGAGCAATTAGACTTTAGTTTTACGTTTCATTACAATCTTCACACATTAAGTAAATTGCTGGTCGTGTACTGAACTATTTACTCCAAAAATCATCAATAAGTGCAATTCTAAACTGCCTCTAGGTGTCACAAGATTGCTTCCTGAGCGGACTACTGGTGACTCATGCAAAGGAGGAACAATATTTCATCACTAACACAAAAATTACAAGAATATTTCCCTACATTGCAGATAAAGAATATTGTTTCATTGTTGTAGACTTTCTCGATCGTCTTCATCTCTACTCTACTTAGTATTATTTCATTGTGAACTTCGAAAAGATCTTTAGTTTCTTAACTACTGCCACTTAATTCATTTTCGCCTTCAATATCTAACCTCAGAAATAAATGTGACTAAGTTCTAAATGCGGATATGTTATTTCTTCGTACTGCACTTTTGGTAAGATCATGTAACAATAAACTACGAAAACAACAAACAAAAGACGAATGTTTAATTAAACCGATCCATAAATTTACGTCCTTTCTCGCCCATTCCGACGTTCTTTAGCGAGCGCAGGCGAATTAATAGTCTAGGTAAAACATGTTACTTTATTTTTGAAGTAGATAATTTTATAGCCTAAACAATTCATTGTGAAAATAAACTCGTTTGGAATTCCGATGCTCTCTTAGTTAATTGTACATGGTTAGACATTTTATTTGTATCTAACATTGTAAGCTTTCACCTGTGTGATAGCATTATCTGATATCGTAAGCTTTCACCTGCAGTTGATAGGTATTTCATGTGTACTAGGCTGTTTCTCATTTGAGTTCGACACTAATTTCTTTCTATATGTTCATTAAAACGATCTCTTTCCAGTGAATCACTTAATCTTGTTCAATGATAGTTCAAATATAAAGATAAACACTAATGTACCGACGAGCTCAGTGCTCTCTCTACATATATATGAGAAAAATTATTTTTCGTGAAGAAAAAAAATAAATGAAACTAGACCAGGATTCGATCCCAACTCCTTCGGATTAGCTTTCCGATACTCTACCAATACGCTAAATTGGCAACTGAAAATAAGCTGCTTCTTGGCACTCTTATTTGTCATTATATACAAGTAGCTACAACTAGCTAAGTATGACGTCACGACAATTTCTGTCAATACTGAAATGAGACATTCTACATATTTCCAATTGCAGATCTTTCATATTTTCTGCCGTATATATGAATTTCAAGCGTTCTGGAATATTCTCCATCTTATCGTATTTTCTGTTTGTTTCTTACTTCATTCCTCTTTCACAAGTGATTTTTTTTGTCCGGAACCGGAATATGGAACAGCGAAGGAACGACTCTCAACAGTGACATCAAGCAAAATATTTCAACCAATGAAAATGTCGAATTAGATTGTATTGTGTTTTAGTGGGCATAAATTCAAATCATGCTTCCCGGAATGTCCAACAACTCCTCAACAGCTAACAATTGCGTGACATGCTTCCTGTAGCAGCACAGTTCTACTGTACACTGTCTTTTCTCTGTTTCTGAATATGTTCCCCTAATTATTGACTACTATTCTTCCGGAACAGAAAGGAATATGAAAGTGATAATTAACATTTCTTTTCTCATCTGATCCATACTAGAGACGGAAGAAAAAAAAATAAATATGTAACAGCCACCCGGAAGACATCTCGTAATTTCTGGTCATTGGGAATTCAATCTATTAATGGGTGTACCCAGTTTATATTTATTTTGAGATATGCTAAACAGGAGCACATAATAACATTTGCACAATTAATAACCCCAATGACAAGGCGACGGCGACGAAATGGCGAGCCTGTAGCGACTCCCGCCGTCGGCCCACGCACGATTTTACACTAACACAGCCCGCGGTCCGCCGGCGACATGCTGCTCCGTCCCCACCAAAGCCCTCGACAAGGCCGTATGGCAGATCTAAACGACGCCAAAATAATATCAGCATTTTGGAATGTTGGTTTCCTGTGTTTCCCATCTTCCACCATCCACTGTGCACTTCCAGGAGGGTGAAATAGGAAACCAAGTGGACTTGTTACTGTTTAGACGAAAAACAAATGGACATTCGTGTGTGTGGGAACCCAGCGTCTTGGAATCAGTAGTTGATGGACAGTGGCAAGTGGCACTTAAACATTTGATAAAGACGGACGTGAATGTTCGAACCTCGCGTATTTTAGTTGCGCCGTGCCGGACGGGGCTCTTTGTCGGATCGCGGGGATAGTTGTTAAAAGGGCGCCCTACTAAAAGCATTTACAAGTTTCTTTTTCTTTTTCTTTGATATCCCTTGATCATGTAAAACTTCTTCTCAATAATTAGTGTAGTATGTTTGGAAGTTTTTCCGGTGTGTGTGTATTTTTTTAGTGTAGTGAAATTGTAATCTAAGCAATTCCTGTAAGTATGTATTTATACTCTGAGTTAGCCGATTTCGATCATTATTTTGTAAATGAAAGAGATTTTAAATCTTTGTTTGTGGTATGATCTGAAATACCACAATACGATGGCTTGATTGTTTTGGGGTAACAACATGACTGCAGACCACAATAGTGGCATTTTTCATTTGTTTTTCTGGTTTTAAATTCACACTACGCGAACGATAGAAATCTGCAGCTCCTATTCTATCCTCCTATGTACTATCATGGCCAAAATAATGTTTACATGACTTTATTATACACGATTTTTCTCCAACCCTAGAAGATAGACAACCCAACTGACGTAGAGGGAGCGATGTGTGATTCTGAGAGTGTGTGCGTGAACGAGCAAGGGTTGGATATTTTTTTCTTTAAGAGAAATCATTATCGCATGTCCTGGCTTCTGGAAAGATATTTATGGTTTCTTGTAGTATGTACGAAAGAATGAAAA
>JAGDQP010001865.1:0-31409 GCA_022664845.1 Lepisma saccharinum
AATATAAAACTCCTAACTCCACTTAACAAAAGGTCACTATTTTATGGGAATAATACTCAGTGGGTGCCTGGGACCTGCGACCAGTGCAGGATACACCACACTGACTCCGAACATGGTGGTTTCTCGTAGGTAAGGTTGCATGCCAAATACGAGGTAAAAGAGATTGATTGCAAAAATTCCAAGTGAAAAAATCAATGAGAAGTGATGTGCAGAATGAAGTGGTTGAGTGTAAATAGTGAAGAAAAACCGGTAAAACGCGTTTGTGGTCATAGCGCCTTGAGCTGTGACGTAAGGGCGAGGAAAAGATGACATTTGCAAGTTTCAGCATTGTGGTATTAACTTATGCCTGACGCCCAGTTGCAATATCTGGGGGTGATTCCCCGTCAACTCCTCACTTAATTAGCACACTGGCATTAGGTGTAAAAGGTGAAACGCATTGAGCATAATGAAAACAACATTTCTAACCTGACCTTTGCACCAAAATGAGTGCAATTCATTTGACGAAGTTACGCCATGTCCCTGTGAGATGATCAACTCATGTGCGTATTTCACAAAATAATAACAGTTTTCCTAACATGTTTTAAACTAATGGTTGTCGATAAGTGTTTACAGAGATTCCTGTTTGAATTATTTGCAAATGAGTGGTGTAGATGAATATGGCAACATAGCTTGCCGCCGCCCAAAGATTTCCATTTATTTCTCACGTAGCCGGGCAGTTCCAAGTAATTCGCGTTATGTTGCATAATAACTTTCAACCAATATCGGGATTAACTTTGCTTCATCTACTGAAACAAAAATAAAGTAAAATTTACGGGAACTATGTCGCAGGACAACCATCCGACATTTGTCGTTCCGATAATCACTATTCTTCATTATTTTACTATTGAAAGCAAAATCTGTTGGCGCTGCGCAGCTACAACATTCCATTATTGTTCTTTTGCACCTTAGGTACTTTGCGCCATGTACACACGTTTCATGTTCTGATTCTAAACATATTAATGTACCATTTCAAAGACTGTCCAAATCTTTAAATAGCTATGAGATATTAGGAATAAAAATGTATAATAAGCTGCCTCCAACAGTAAGAAACGAACATCTGAATAGATTTAAGAGAAAATTGTCCAATTGGTTAGTTGCAACACCCTTTTACTCATTAGAGGAATTTTTTGACTGTTCCATAGAAATATAACATATTCTCCTTTTTAATTATACACATTGTTTGTAAAATTATATAACCATACTATAAATATATACATATAAGCAATTAGGCTACCTATAACTGTAAATATATAAGTGAATATTGTATTTGTTGCTGCTGTTGTATTATCAATTTTGTTATAATTTTAACTAGAATGGCTATTGTAATTGTCATAAATTGTTATCCGTATCTTATGCTACAAACTTGACGTTGTCCATTGCTGTGAATAGCTTAACGACAATAAAATTTATTATTATTATTATTATTATTGCGATCTTTTTCACCTTTTGCATTTTTTTTAGTTTACAAGTAATGTTACTGTAGGTTAGGTTATTTTTTATATGAATACGTTTTCAAATTTCACAACGTTGACACAATCAGTTATTATTGGGTGGATTGCTGCACCGACAAGCGCCGTGGTCGGTTTTCATATATCGTCTTGCTTGTAATGGCTGACCCTCTTTGCACTTTAAAGCGGGTAAGAAACCTGCTTTATTTAAAGCAAATAACGCACTTTCACCGCTTACATAAAAAAAATCACAATGCACCTCGTAAATAATACACCTTTTACTTACGGAAAACTGGGAATCCTGAACTGAAACCGGTGTGGCGAACACACAAAACTTGCATTCATATTGGCTATACCTTTGATGGGCATTACTTCCGAAGTTGGTCGTCCGTCTGGTTTTCAACTAAATGCTTTATGAAAGCTACGAAAATTTTAAAAGTCAATTTTCACGTTTAGTTCACTGGTCTTCTGTTTCGTTCGGTTACCGCGCAGGGTGCGGATGTTTAAATTTATAATTGCTTTCTTGCATTTTTCGCACATAATCTTAAATTAGTGACTATGGGAACGTGGAGGTTAGGTAAGGTTTGGTGAGTTCATGTATATTATCAAAATATATTTTCATATTTAATATTAATTGCTTTCTTGCATTTTCGTTGATTCCCGTCAATTACTGACCATGAGAACGTGGATGTTAGGTACGGTCATGTATCTTTACAATTTTTGTTCTCATATACGTCAGTTATTTTTGTTGGAACAAAGCTTACCACGCTTTCTGCAATTTGTTTTTAGATTTATTAAACCATGACTTTCATACAGCTTCAAAAGATTTGCTGTTAACTCACATCTTGTGTAATGTCCCTCTACACCTGTAGCCATGTTCACAATATACATGTCGTCTGATGTCACATTTATGTACTTTATCTTTGTGCGTTGCTAAATTTGACTCCGCCTACATAATTTTGCTTATTCCACATTGTTGAACAAAAAATGTTTTCCGTTCTACCTGTAATTCTTCCGTTTCTGGCGAGGTAAAACTATAACAGTACCTCCCTAGTTTGAATAGTTATTTCTTCAGTTCAGTTCAGTTGTATAATATGTAGCAGTAGTCTGCTAATAAAATTACACATAAACATTATTCCATATTCATCCTACAATCATTACACATTAACCATAACTTCTTTCCAGTTCTAGCCATAGTTTCTTCCTAAATTCCGTCACTGTTGTTGATGACTTCAAATCGTTACTTAGTTTGTTATATTTAGATACACTAGCACTAAAAATAGACTTAGAAGATCTGTTTGTATACATTCGTTCCAAGAAATAATTTCCAGCTGCACGGGTATTATGATAATGAACTTCTTTGTTTCGTCGCATCCATCTGTTTAATACCTTTGGCAGTAAGTCCTTCTCAATCTTGAAAATAAATGTCATTGCTTCAAGAAAAACCTGGTCCCTAAAATACAGCATATTTACTCGTTTCACCATTTTCCGGACACTTTCATCCACTGGAGCATTTAGTATTGCACGTATTCCTTCATTTAATATTACTTGGATTTTCTGTACCGTGGTGGTAGTCGCTCTAACAAATATCGAACAGCAGTACTGAGTGTGAGGTTTAACTATAGCATTAAACAACATTAACATAGTCTTCATCGGTAAACAATATCTTAACCTCTTCATAATAGAAACCTTTTTTTTCAATATTTTCATAATGTTTCCTAAAATTTAATTCCTGATCTATAACAATCCCAAGGTATTTCATTTCAACAATTTCAATTATTTTATTGTCAATTTTGATTTCGTTTCCTACTAACTGTTTTCTATTTTTTCCAATAACCATGACTTTCGTTTTCTTCGCGTTAAGGCAGAGTTTATTCATTTGCATCCAATTATTAATAATTTCTAGATCCTCATTTATTTTGACACTACCACTAATTATATCTTTGTCCTTTATGTACACCAATGTATCGTCCGCAAACAGCTGTATTGAACAATGTTTAACTAATGAAGGCATTTCATTTATATACAAAATAAAAAACAAAGGCCCTAGCTTACTTCCTTGAGGAACACCAATATCAATATCAGTCTCACTTGACAACTTGTTTCCAATCTTCACACACTGTTTTCTGTCACTTAGATAGTCTTTAATCCATTCTAATACATCCCCTCTAATTCCCATTTCTTGTAACTTCACACACAAAAGCGATCTATTAATTGTCTCAAAAGCTCTTTTCAAGTCAATGAACACAGCAATAACACTTTCATTTTCATTTCCTGCCCTAGTCCAATCTTCTAACACAAAGTTAATAGCAGATTCAGTGGAGTGTCTTTCTCTAAATCCGGCTTGAAATTCAGTTAATATATCACTTTCTTTAACATGTTTTAATAGCTGTTCATACACTACATTTTCAATAACTTTATCCAGTGCAGGTAACACATTTATTGGGCGTAAGTCACACATTTTCGCCGACCCTTTAACTTTATGCAACGGAGTGATTTTCGAAGTTTTTAACTTAACCGGTACTTTGCCCTCTACTAATGACCGCTTAATAATATTACAAACTTTATCCCCAATGATGTCCCAACACTCTTTCAATACAACTACATTTGGCTGTGTTGAATCTTTACCCTTGAGATTCATAACAATTTTCTTAATTTTGCCATTATCTGGTGTATCGAATGTACTAAAACAAGTAGAATTTTGCTTAACCTTATTCACGTATGCAACTTGCGGGATATTTTCCACAATATCTTTGACACTTTCGATAAAAAAATTATTAAGTTCATTACCAATGGTTTCTTCATTCTGTTCTATGCGACCATGAATTTCAATTTCCTTTACAGCCAGTGTTCTTGTGTTCCCTTGCTCTAAACTTCGAAAAAATAAAAATAAATCACTACTTTCACGAATTCACTCCCATATATTTACCCTTTGTACATGCTTCTCCTGATTATAAACGAGACATACATAAATAAAATGATACAGGTAAATTAATGCAGCCAAATTAGTTTGTCTACAGAAAGTATTCACTGATTTTCACGAAAAATGCATATACCAAGTATGAAGGTGAATATGAAAACTCCGGAAGGAAAGAAAATACCATTGAACCAATCAAGAAAAATATATCGCAAAAGAGAAGTAGCAATCGAATCGCTCAGCTTCGAGTAGCACACTAGAAAAGCACTGGTTCCTGAACCGGAAGTTGTATTACGATGATGATTACTATTGTGATCCAGACGATTTCGATTTTCGGTCAAGTGCCGCTTCGGTGAACTGCAGGTTCGGTCAAGTGTCGCTTCGGTGAACTGCAAGTTCGGTCAAGTGACGCTTCGATGAACTGCACGTTCGATCAAGTGCCGCTTCGGTGAAGTGAACGTTCGGTCAAGTGATACCTTTCAACATTTTTTTCGGTCAACTGCCGCTTCGGTGTAGTGCCGGACTTGTGAATTAATATTCGGTCAAGTGCCTGGTAGGTCAACTGCCGGGACAAGCTATTTCCTTTTCGGTCAAGTGCCGCTTCGGTGAACTGACGCTTCGGTGAAATGCAGGGAGGCGCTTTATCGAATGACAAACGCCATTTTCGGTCAACTGAATCTTCGGTCAACTGCCAGTTCGGTGAAGTACCTTTTCGGCGAAGTGAGCACGCCTCCCTGCGGTTACTACATATAACTGTCACTCTGTAACTGTTACAAATCTTATAAATGACAGTTATAGATAACAGTTAAAAGTAACACTTTAAAATAATACTTTAAAAATAAAAGTTATTTTAACACATTTTTTTCTTGATAGTTCCTGCTAAAATTAGCAATTTTAAATATTTAATAAATAACAGTTTTTTGTAACTGTTTGCAGAAAATTCTCAACTTATCAGTTGTATTTGTCATCTTTTACATAGATTTACTTGTAGGTTTATAAATTGATGTTCTTCGCATGCACGAAAATTAAATTAGTTTGTATAAAAGCACTGGGTGACCGCACAGACCTTCAGTACGTCGAAGCTGACCGACTAAAACTATCCTCCTGTAGTCTACCTGAATTATTATACTAGTTTGAACTTTTTGTGTTCTTTGAAACCAAATTCATACTTCATTTCGATAAAGTTTTTTTTTATATTCGAACTAAAGAGATCTGAATAAGTCAGTGTATTTACAACTGAACTACTAGTTCACTTTTCGTGCTGCAATATACTGACTACTTTTGTGAGCAAGAAAAAGAAGTGCTATCTAGATCATTTTTGTGCTAAAGAAGTGATTATTTTTGTAATGAAGAAAATTATCTTGCAGAAGTATAACTGTCTATCATTTACATGAATCTAATTTTGATCATTTACAATCATCCTTCTACTTTTTATTTTGGAATTCAAGTATTTGAGGACATCAAGTTTAGTGATGCAGGAACGATGTGAACATTTTAACGGAGGTAGTTATTGAATTCTCAGACTTAATTGAACAAAACGCTTAATGGATACAGTTTTTCTTCAAGTAAGTACTATTGATGCGTGTGCGATGGAGTGCTTACGATCTTTATATATAAAAGAGGAAAGTATTACTGTTATTCCCCCGTTCTTGTATCGACAACGTAACCCTCAGTGGAGAAAAGTATTACAATGGTTAAAGCACATGGAATTCATAAGAAATGATGTTTCCATTCATACTGCTCAAAACGGAGATGAAGCCTCATTTGAGCCATTCAAAGTGGACGGGTACGATAAGAAACATCGTACTACATATGAATTTTATGGATGTTTTTGGCATTCTATCATGCATTAAGCAGGGTTGCCACGTACCTATCAATGAAACGAATTGTAAAACATTAAATGACCGAGATATTGCGACATTAAGGAGAAAGAAATATTTAGAAAGTTGTGGTTTAAAGCTTGTAGAAATCTATGAATGTGATTGGGATCAACAAGTGAAGGAAAATCCACTTATTCGGCAATTTATTAAACATCACTGCAAAAATATTGAAGGTGGATTAGTGCCTAAGGACTCTTTTAAGATAGGTAGGATAAAAGTTTTCAAATCTCTTTATAAGTGTCCTGAAGAGGATCATTCGTTATGTCGACATACGTAGTTTATATCCATAGGTCATGAAAAACAGACCTCTCCCTATTGGTAAGCCTATCATCTATCGAGGGAAACCTTGTCCTCATCCCAAAGAAGTTCATGGAGTTGTAATCTGCAATGTTCTTCCTCCTCAAGACCTTGCAATTTCATTACTTCCTTATAATGCGAATGTACGCCTTGTATTCGAACTCTGCCATACTTATATGGAGGAAATGATTAGTAATGGAATAGAAACGAATAAAAAATGAATAGTATAGTAACAATACTGTGAACGCTGTTTCACCGGCACATTTTACACTCCTGAATTGCATGAAAGCATGAAGAACTGTATACCGTTCTCGATACTTATGAAATTTATGAGTTCAAAATGAAAGAGGAGTTATTTGAAGATTAAGTTAATAACTTCTTGCAGATGAGACAGGAATTTTCCGGTTTTCGATCTCGTGTCCTAGTGAGGAGGAAAAGCGGAAGTATATCGAGGAGTATGCTGAGCATGAAGTCATACAACTAATTTCTGATAGCATTAGTGAAACCCTGGTTTGCGTTATATCGCAAAACACTTTTTAAATTCTATATGGGAAGTGGGGACAGACAACTGATTTAACACATACCAGGGTAGTTAATGAAACTAAGTCGTTGTTGGATATGCTTCGAGCACCTCACTTTGAAGCACAAAATGCACTTCTGATCGGAGAAGATGCCTTGGTAGTAACACACAGGGATTTAGAAAATGTTAATACTCCTAATGCCTTTTCCAATGTTAATCTCTCATCCATTATTTTATCATGGGTTAGATTGAAATTATGTGGTTTACTGGAAAATGTGGGAATTGAAAATGCTATCTACTCAGATACAGATTCTATCTTCCACAGAGAAAAGAGAAATCTACCTCCATTGCTTCCTACAGGGAACAATTTAGCGGTAGGCATATGCAAAAGTACTATTTACTCAAAAGTTTTGTTTAGGCAAAAGTTCTGTGCCGTACCGGAAGTGTTTCCAACTGTGCTCCGGAAGTTGCCAAAATGGACGAGCTGAAAAAAATCTTGCCTCTAGAATACCTCATACCAAACACAGGTTGCTACATACATTCCTAAGGGACATAAAACCTGTTTGAAATCCATGAATTGTTACACATTCTCTACTGTACGCCTTACTTTATGCTATAGATATCTTTTTAGGGTCATAATCCGACATAACTTCATTGCCCCCTTGATATTTTGCGATATACATTCTGTAAATGTCCCCAGGCTATGCAATCCTTCGACATGACTGCTAATAGCACATTTTCAAGCCTGCTTGTGATTAGGTTGAGTAGCTAATTGAGACACGTGGGTTAGTTTTATTACTTGTTGTAACACGTGTTTCAATTGGCTATTTATTCATATCGCAAGCAAAGCATGCAACGGAAGCGGGCTTGAAAATGAGCCTAAGACTGTTTTTCACCTTATTGAGTTTAATTCCTCAGTGCCTTCTGAGGACAATAACATAAATACATTCAAATGATATGGTTTAAGGCATTGTCTTAATTAATTGCAGAAATGACTCATGGTAGAAAATAACCGTTCTGCTAGGGATGAGTTCGTTTTCATTTTGAACATAACATAGTGACGTTTCATTTCATGTTTTTTTATAAAATACAAAATTTCAGAGCTAAAAATAACCGTCTATCACACTTACAACAAACTAACTGCTGTCTGCCGCTACATGTTTGAAACGACATAATAGGCAGGTTTAAAGTAACTTTCGTTCCGTAGTTTGCAGAGCTTCGAAAAGTTTAGGCGAGGGGAAAATTACAACTTATGGAGAGTCTTTCACCTCCTAAGGGCTCTGCATAATACACTGATCTAGAGAAAGACTTCAAATAGCAGTTATATTTTCATACAATATTTGTTTTCGTTGTAGCATAGCTAAATAATAATAAAGACACACTGCCTGCCTATTATTAATAATAATATTTTGGTCTGCGCTAAACTTAATGGGTTTTTGCTTAAGTGCACGTAATTTTGAACTCTGCCGTTAGATGGCGCTAGTGGCTACCACTGAAAAGATCCAGCGACTGAATGTAGTCGCCAGAGCCACCTGACGGCAGGGCTCAAAATCACGTTCCCCTTAACGCAGACGAAAAGAGGATGAAGTGTGTCTTATTATTTAGTCTATCTTTGTTGACAAGTTGTATGTTTCCTAACTCAAATTATTCTTAAAAAAAAAGTCTTAAAAAAAGCTAATAAATCTGAATCTGAATGGACAGTTTTTGCCCCAAAATGTACGTTTAAAGTTAATGTGAGTTTAATAGCGTGTCGGCGATCATAGGAACGTTTATTATTTTATATTGTGGTTTTACAGTGAGATATAGGATAGTTAAATGTTGTAAATTTATCTTTTTGCTGTTGTTGTTGGTTATTAAGCTCTTTGATCAAAGAATTGAATATTAACACCTGCAGGAAATAGGTAATTGATACTTACCGAACGGACAAATACGGAAATTCAGAAATAGATGGCAGCACGGTAGTTAACAGTTTCGTTTCGTGGAGAAGAGATTTGTGTGACATGGCTGCGAATAAAATCGGAGATATGGAGGTAAGCGTGAATACGGCAGATTTAATTTCGGCATCAACAATAATAGGTAACTCTCCCAATGACCTTCTATTATGTATTCGACGCGTAGCTTAGTTATCTCCTAAAATACTGCTTTTGAGGTTTGAGGTCATGAGTACGATACAGCAGGAGTCACCGAAAGCATGAATGCGAGCATTGCCAAATATCCGTATGTTCATTTGTGGCGTGGAAACAGGTATGCCTTTGTATATTCTATTCAGGCGATGATTACTGTGGTTGATCTATAGAATTATTATGTATGTATTCGAATGAAATATGTTCGTGTAAGTTGTTTAGTCTTCGTCCGGCTTTGCCAGCGTGAAAGTACATTTCGCTGCTTGACGTTTCTGCTTGAGCTCCGATGAAGAATCGTGTTTCTATCATTGATAGTTTTTTTGGTTTCGTCCCTGAAGTAGTTCAGGATCATTTTGGATCCCTCAAGGGTGTAGATGACTGACCCGCTCTGTGTAGGACATTAAGAACCTAACCTAACTTACACTTACGTAATCGGGAAGCTATTTATTCAGTTTAGAATGCAAACGAAGCAAATTTAACTTTATCTTTAGTCCTAAATCATTAGGAAGGGGGGGGGGTAGCAATTAACTCCCTTCCGTTCCGATCACTTTTCTTGTGTAAGCATATGTGTGTGGTATCTGCACCAGCAAGTCCTGGAGCAACTCAATCATAGTAACGTTAATTCTTTTGATCAATTAACATACATAATTTTGCGTGTTGCCTTTCGTTCGTTTATGTGGAATCATTTATGTCGACAATACTTTTTAATTTATTGTATATAGGCATATGTTTTACTCACGACTTTGTCCAGAATTTATAATGTAATGGTGTTTTTTGCATTCAGTTCTATTTGTATCTTACCTTATGGACTTATTAAATTATTTCATGACGGGCCCTTCCATATACTTTGTGTTAGTGAGTAGGAACCGGGCTGCTGACATTATGGTAAACTCTTCCTAACGAAAACGATTTTCCAAATTTAATGACCGAAATAGAAAACATTCTCTATAGGGGCTAGGCACAGTGACCCCTGTAATTGGATGTATGGCCTTAGAGTTAGTTAAGGAGATACACTTTAAAACGTAGCACTTTAACTTTATACACGCTTACATGGGCCCAGATTACTTTAGCTTCCTTTTTGTACGAAAAAAACAAAACAAAACAGTTTGCTAGACTGTCTGATTATCGCGTCTCCTTAACAATTCCAGACGTAAGTTTCAGAAATCAGAACATATCATTTAATATGATAATATTATGTTTTTTTAACTTATCCTCATTTTTGGGAGAAAATAGCACGTTGGGTGGTCGAGAAGGTTAGGTCAGTTTTCTTTAGGAATGGTTAGTTCCATGGGCACTGGTTACCTAGGTGGTAGAAGACTATTCCCAGCAATATACATGGGCTCTGGAGTTTAGTTTAGATTTGGTTAGTTTACATTGGAAATTGCATACATAACGTATGATTCACGTAAAAAAATAGCTTGCTTTTTTTTTTAAGCAAATTGATTGACGCTTTAGATGCAAGTGATTACTGGTTCGATTTCCAGTGGTGACTCACGATTTTTAAATGTTGACTTAACATCGTGATGCTGAGTGAGGAGCTACTTAAACTAGCGGACTGTGGTCCCGGAAGTCAGGCATACCGGCGAATGGGGCTGTTGCGCGCACTCAATTTATCGAAAGCAGTCAGGCCAAGGCTCCATTTTGGGTTCGCTCTTGTACACCAGTTTTTTTTTTTTTTTTTTAATGGTCTATCTATTTCGCTTCCCATCCCCTACAGATAAATCTTGTTCTGGTTCTCCAAATTTTTCCGTACTTTGTTCTTGACTTCGTTTTTCGTTTACACACTATGGAGGTGACCATCCTTACTAGTTTTATTTATTTGACGTCATCTTAATGTTATTTTTAATGTAAATTATACTATCTTCAGAGGAACTTCGCCCATATCATCCAGTAATTCTTCTTAGGCAACTTCACATGGGAAATGATGTCACGAAATTGAGAAGAAGAGGTTAGGTCAGCTATAAGAGTTACTCCATATCTTCAGTAAATTTACCTATTATTGTACCATTGTGAGTAGTACATTGCTGAACTAGGCTAGTACCGGATACTATTTTTCTTCGGATGATATTTGATAATCTCACACAAGTCACAGTTTAGGTGGATTGTGACAAGTGTTGAACGTAGTAACATCAGTTCTGAAATGGTTGAATTGTGTGCGGGTTTAAGCTTTACTCAACGTGAAATCCGTGAACTGTGTGTTCTAAATATTTTTATTATTTATTTTTTCGCAGGTAGAACAGTCGGATAAGAAGACCAATGATACTGCAAATACTGAAGAGCTACCCCCTGAACTTCTGATAAAACACCCTCTTCAAAATATATGGACTCTGTGGTACTACGAGAATGACAGAAACAGATCATGGGAGGAAAACCAGCGTGAGATCACTAGCTTTGATACTGTAGAGGATTTCTGGGGGTGAGTATTTCCGTATTTGTTTCGGAAGTCAATTGTGTTAGATGTTCCAGATGACACAAAGTAAAGTTTCTTGCTATTTTTTTTAAGAGAAATAATAGTAATAAAATTTTAAGTGAACACTTAACTAGTTTTTTTTATTATTGAAATACCAGGAATGTCCCAAGTGAACTTGGGAGGTTGTTATGATTTTTTTTATGAAAGTGGGTTACCCACTATTTCATTCAATGAACTCCACCGGGTTCGAATCCGGGACATCGCACACCAAAGATGAGCAGTCTGACAATTTAACCAAGAGTAAGCCTAATTTATATTGTATATATTGTAACTGACTCGCCTCCAGAATTGAGGCACTTACGTAGATAGTAGACTTGGAAATAATGAATCTAGGCTGGTTTACACAATCACTTTCAGATATTATAATGTACTGCAGCTTTACTACATAATTTGCACTGTCACAATATGCAACTTCGAGTTGATCAATTTCAATTTGTTTTACGAACTTGGCCTACTAGAAACGGAATAGAGATCGAAATTGTTTTTTCGTCCATTCAGACAGCATGACCCTCATTAGCTGCGTGAACAACACGTGGCATGACCGTTAAAATATTTCCAACGCCTAATGACCAGATAACTAACTACGTAACACTGCAGCCATATCCAGCTGCAAGCAACACTTCCAGAAAAAATAAACTAAGAATCCTTAGTTTTTGACTTCCCGTACTTCTTGTGTACTCATTGGCTTTTTTAACAATTAAATTTCTAAGCGGTGTAAGTAAGGTTCAACGTGTTCCTGTAACGAAAGTATTTTTCTATTTGTAGCATTCAGACCCAACGTAATGGGCTGTATTACTAGCTCTGAAACACGTCGGTGACATAAGTTTTTTCCTTATCTTTATTCGTGTATAAAATAATGTCTTGTGAACTCGGTGTGGATTGGTTAAGGCGAAAGTCAGGGAACATTGTTTTCTTTTGAAACAGTTCAAAAATGGAAAGTAATTGGGTACCGTATTCAGGGGTGACTAGGGTCATTTTTTTTTATTATTATTTGTTTTTGCAATTTTTTACATGGGTGTAAATATTTTTCTTTAAAGAATTATATTTGCGAAGTAAGAAAAATACATGAGAACAGTACTAATAGCTCAGTAATACATTACCATGTAGTGACTTTTCGATTCTATTTGTAATCTAACTTAAGTGTTTCTCATACTATAAGGTAGGTGGTATACCTCGAGTCAAGATCGGTTGGATCGAGTGAAATATGGTGTGTTAAAGAGGCAGTTTAATATATTATTTAGTTCTTGTATCGTCTGTAAAAAAAAATATATACAAATGTTGGAACGTTACGCTTTTCGGAGTGTCACATGAGATGAATTGGTTAATAGAGAAATATATACTATGTGTAAGACCCGCTTGACATGGAAACTTTTTTTTTTTATTCATATACTTACTCAATCCACTTCTGGGTGGGGCCAAAAGTTGGTCTACTACTCCCACGCTGACCAGACGTGTTGGAAGAGGAGAGCCGAAGCTCTCAACTGTGAACGCCACTGCCTTTTATTCCCAGCAGCTCCCCAATTGCATCACGATGCTGGGTGGGCACCATTGTTGACCTTTTTACTTTGGAAAGAATCTCTTGGCAGAGGCAATTAATATGGTCCGGAAACTATTATCCTACGATAAATCGTAGTGACAACAAAAAGCTACCCTGTCAAAGCAAATATGCTACATGGTTTATATCCCTAACGATTTTGACGGAATATATGCTAAGAAAAATGCTACGATTTATCGTAGCATAAAATCTTCCGTGTCAAGCGGGCCTAATCGTGTGTTCTGTATACTGCTACAGATGTTTTTTTTTTTAAAAAAAAAAAAGATATAACGCAAATTTTCTTCTTCGCAGACTGTACAACCATATAAAAGCAGCCAGTGATTTACGACAAGGGTGTGACTACTCGTTGTTCAAGAAAGGAGTAAGACCAATGTGGGAAGATGATGCCAACAAACAGGGAGGACGATGGCTAATTAATTTAGAAAAGAAACAACGTAGTTTGGATTTAGACAACTTTTGGCTGGAAGTTGTAAGTTCTTTTTCTTAATAGTCTTCAAAATGGGACAAGAATAGTAGATATCTAACCTTGTAGTTGTCTTGTGTGAATTCCTGTACGGGAAATGCATTTCTTCGGGTTCATTCTGTTTACAGTTCTCCTTCAATTACCGTTAAAAAAGAAGGAAAAAATAAAAAAATCCATTTAGAGGCTTACGTGGAAACAACCTGAAAGATGCAAGAAAATTTGGTTTCCTGATCGGCACGCAGTTTCGAGCCCTGTTGCCGGCCATATTAATTGAAGTTTTCCCAAGTTTCTCCAGATGAATGCCGGTGTGGTGCCTAGACCAACCCTGACAACTGCACTTCCATTCGCCACCTCTCCTCTCCCCGAAAGGACGCCAACCGAAATACGTCATTCTTCACACTGGTGGAGCTTAGGAAATAATTGCCTGTCTGGTTCTTAAATGTAAATTAATTTTTTAAAAATAAAAATGGTCGTTTGAAGCGAGTCAAATGGAACTCGGGTGTGTCAAGACGTTACCAACTTCTTCGCGTATGTTTTTTTCTTAGTGCCCCCCCCACCCCTCTCTTCCTTCTCCGATGTCTGAGGTACTTGCACGATGTTTGTTTTACTCTTAGCTCAGTGATAGAGCATTAGTCCTGCATGATTAGATAGATTCCCAGTCCGCTTTTTCAACTTTTATGTGATTAGTTCCTTGGTAGTTAAAAAAAATTAGATTTGTACCTTTTTAAGAAATTACCTTTTGTATGGTAAATGTTGAAATTAACACAGAAAATTGCCAGCCACTGTAACCGGAACTCGAACCCGAATCTCCCAGTTGTCGGTTGAGTATGCTGTCAATTACAGTGGACATCATACCCAACTGGAAACTGATATCTGGATTCGAATGCCTGTCACGGCGGCTGTCAATTATTGTGTGTTACTTCCAATATTTATTCAAGGTGTTGATTAAATATATTTACATATTGGCAAATTTGTTATTAACGCCCTAAAAAAGCTGATGAACTTTTAAAGACGAAACCTACAGATTTTGATGAAGTGGGCTTTGAACCACTCTTCAATGAGCCTCACCGGGACTTTGAAGCGCTTAGTTTTCGATGATACAGGTGGTAAAAATTTCGAGCGGAAATCGACTTTTTAAGGCCGAGCGATCGTAGCTTGCTTACTAGAGCCTTAGCTTCGCAAAGACCTTTTGGGAGGTCTTGAGTTCGATAGCATTGACCTACTATCCTGACTTAGGTTTTTTCCTCAGTCCCATCAGGCAAATGTCATGATAGTACCTTGAACGTAAGCTCTGACCGACCCTTTCTCCTACCTTACCGCGGCTTGAGCCATGAATGTCGAAAGATCACACGTAAATTAAATTTAATTTTACTTCTTAAGCGATGAATACTCCTATTTATCGATAAATCACAATTGATACATAAAATGTGGGTTGCCGAAAGTAGATTTGTATCAATAGAAAGTCGTAAAAGTTGAAATTTGATGTTTATTGGACTGACAGCGTCGCCAGCGTCGTACAAAGTTTCCAGTGGCACGTTACACATGAGCAATTTTTGAGATATAATGCAAAGTATAAATTTACTGTGGGAAATGCACCTGTATATTATTTATAGATTGTTACAGTGCTTTGTATGCTTAATTACAAAGTGTGTGTTCTACCTGAAGTCAGATCCTGACCCGAAAGTCCCTGAGAGAGCTGAACCGATGGCGGTTTGCAATTACCTTCCATCGGATGAAACTACTTGTTCACCGTTGGAATCGAACCCAGGACCCCTTACCGATCATCCACAGGTAACATTTACAATGAGTATAGATCCATTATTGAGAAAGTGAATTTTGAATGTCTGGATTATATAGATGAGTTCAGACTTTGTTGTGGTTCACAGTAATTTTACACTCGAGTCAACATGAACTACTTTATTTTTGTCCGAGCATATATCCTGCTTTCCAATTTAGTCTTCTGGACAATGAAACGCAGACCTTTGAATGCAGCCTGTCAAGCTAAATTCACAGATCCGACTATACAGTCTGTGTTCACTTAATCGATCAAGTAAATTTCACTCTTTCGTGAATGCCAGCTGCCACTTCCTTCATGATGCTTCGTAGATGGAAGATAAACTGCATACCATTACTCTACATTCAGATGCAACCTTGATCTCAGTTGGCAAAATGTCATTGTGTAAGTTTTTACATACCGTAGCTTGTGGGTCGTTGAAGTATTTCGTAAGTATTCAAGGGGTGGGGGCTTCAAGCTTTGCTTTGGCCTGAGCCAAAATTGCCTAAAGGCTTTAAAATAAAAAGGTTGTCCACCGGTCCGGAAAACCGGGAAAATCTCGAAATGTCTGGGAATTAAGTTGGTGAGGGAAAAATCATGGAAAACTCTGGGAATTTTCTTTAAATCAGATAAAAGTCAGGGAATTTTAGGATTTTTCCGTGTACTACAGAGTTTGTGAATGTTTCTGCGCATGAAGCGGAGCAGAGAATGGTGTTGCACATGCTTGCAGAAATGTGTGTTCAAGCTACAAACGGTTGGTCACCCCTTACTTTTAACCTAACCAAGCTTTTTCATACGTTGACCCTGCTGTTGCATGTGGAAGGTAAAATTAAACTTCTTTTTCTATATTTTCCCTTAAACTAAGGGACTATGAAAATGTGATTTTAGACTGGAAAATAGGGAAAAGTCAGGGAATTCTTTTGTTGCTGCTCGCTGGACACCCTGAATATCATCCATATTCAAGCTTTGCTTATTTTATCTGACAGTGAAGGAGGGAGATCAGAGGATTGGCCCCAAAACACAAAGGCGTAGATTTAAAGTTTTTTTGGACCACGAAATTTGACAAGCACAATGGGAAAACGGGCAGTATCTGATTATTTCTGCTTACAAGGGGTAGTCTTAAATGACTACAAATGTGCTTACATATCTCTTGAGCGACCACGGCACTGAAGAGGCAAGGAGATTTGAGTTCTCCTGCCGGTCATTCGGATTGGTTTTGCAGCGCTTTGCGTAGTTCACCAGGCTGTTACTGATATTCTAACCGCAGAGCTTTTAGCCGCTGTCTTCCCTTTGGAAGAGTTACCGCCGAGTGACTTCATCGTCTGACGGGCTTGGGGCTCATAAAATATAAATGAAATTAAAAGCCTTTGATGTCTGTTCTGTCTGCTTCTTTATTTTCGTTTTGCAAGTTTGATTTTGATTATACATCAAACTTCTTTTTTCTTTCAGCTTTTATGTTTAATCGGAGAAGCTTTTGATGAATTTAGCGACGATGTGTGTGGCGCAGTAGTTAACATCAGAAGCAAAGGTGACAAAATTGGAGTTTGGACCGCCGATGCATCAAAGGGACAAAGCGTGATGGAAATAGGGTAAGGTTGATTTCCTTAATATTCGATTGCTAAGAATTACTGAAATTAAGGAACAATTCGTAAGAAGTGACAAATAGTGGAGTAGTTAAATGAAAGGGTGGGAGATAAGAGAAAACTATTTTTACGACTTACAGGATAGGTGCCATTAATAAAAGAAATTAAGATTTTATTAAAAAAAAAAAAAAAACGTTACCTTATCGCCCCTTTCCTGCGGAAAACCTTCCTTCATGTAAACGTTTGCAGTAGATTCAACGAGGATTTGTATTATCGTTTTTTAAGTACTAAACAGACTATGGAAGTTACTTTTTCTATACGGTCGAAAATAATTTGGCAAACTGATATTGATTCTTTAATGACTCCTGCACGCGAAACACGTGTGTTTTATTGGTCGTGGTTAAGGCGATGATTTCAAGCTTCGAAAGTTACAAATTTACCGTATCGAATCTAAGCAGATAAGCTAAGGACTATACTTCTGTTTCCCACCAGTTAATTATTTAGCGTTTTCCTTCTTTAACAACTAGGAGGATGTTTAGGAATCATCATTATGTACATTATTCAAACTAGTTAGTGCTACTAAGGGGTGCCAGTAACTGGTATACCAATTTTCCACAGTGCTCATTTTTTTGTCATAGGGGCAAATAATTAGCAAGCTTTTTAAAAAATAAAATGTTCAGATTTCTAACATAGCTGTAACGTTTAAGATGTAATGTTAGTTATTTTTACGTAGGACGTAGCTTCAAAGAAACAAATATTGAGCAGGGGTCGTACTGGTCTCACCAGTGCCAATAACTGGGCATCAAAGGTGCCAACTATTGGTCATTTTGCTGTTTTGAAGAAAAATAACTAATAAAAATGTACCTGTTCTGCATTTTTATTGTTTCTCTGTATAATTAATTTCGGAAAAGATCTAAAATATTACAGTTAGCCATGAACAGAAAAATAAAGCTTGAAAAATCTACACTTCAGGTTTCAAAACGACAGTAGACTAAAGGTGCCAATAACTGGTACGTTTACCCTATGACTATTTTTTTTTCAAATGTGCTAAAACAATCGGTAGTATGTTTTTCTAATACAAAACACTTTACTTTGAATCCTTACTTGTACCAATGTACTTCCCTGTTGCAAATTTGCTTTTCATTTGCAATTTCCTTTTCTTAAGGTTCTCCGACGCAGTTAATCCACATATCGCGTAATAGAGACCGTTGTGTTTGTAATCGGAATATTCGACAGAAAATGACAAGGGCAGGGAATCAACAACTCTTCCGTACTTACGCTTACCACTTCCTTTTCGATATTTTTTTTAAAAAAGGAATCCAGAGATACACTGAGGCCTTTTAGGTACGGAGTGAGTTTATTAACGTTATTTTGGATCTTTTCTGCTCCAAAGGACCATATAGAGGCGTCTTCTGTTGTAAGTTGTGTGAAGAAATGTCTCTGATGATGGTAAATCATGAAAAGGGATGCAAACAGAAATTGACTTTCTAGGTTGTTCACGAGAAACCAGTCGGTCCATGTATAAACATTGATTTGCCAAATATAACGTACTATGTTAGGTAACATGAAATTTCGTTAATTTTCACATGTAGAGGTGTGTGAAAATCTCTAATAAGATTTAGCATCCTTTAATGCTGCTCACTAGTATATATTCATAGTCACTTGAAACCATTATTTGTGGATAATTGAGAATTCGAATAAAGAAAACTAACAAATTATAGTGGAAAGTGGATTTTGCAATCCTATTGACAACTCAGTAATTGAAAATTATAAAAACTGGCATGTTGTGAAACCGAATACTGGACTTGAAATGTTAATCTCCAAGCTGTAGGATCTCTAAAGTCCGTTCAAGATATGGTTTCCTTACATTACGTGGCTACCATTAGGATTACACATTAAATCATCTTCTAAATCTTGGCCGTATTTGCTAACTACGTAATGTGTCATATATAATAATGAAATAGATCCAATACATTGATTCCAAGCACCTATTTATATATATATATATTTAAAAAGTATCATTCTTTAGCAATTTGTACAGAATGATCTGACATCCATAACAATGCAAAGATACTATACACAAGTAAATTAATAGACATGTGCTATATGCGATATAGTTCACTTACAACATCATGTTTTCTTCCCACAAAGAATCAATTTTCTCAAGGTTCTGTTTGTCGCGATGGCTAACAATGTCAACATCCCTAAATCTCTAAACACACATTCTTTTTATTTCTTTTGTTCGCTTCTAACATGAAGAAACGTTTTACTCATTACAAGAACGATGTTGGTAACGACTTCTTTCAGTGCTTATGTTGTAGGTCTTATCGTTTCAGGTAGCTTTGCCGAATTTCCACCTACAGGCTATTACTCAAAAGAAGACAAACTGTTATGGGTTCTATTTCAACAAGAACTTAAAAGTCTCTTTTTAGATCCAAGAAACTATTTATTAGTTAGTGTTCGATTTGTTCTCTGTTAGCAGCAAAGATACAGAAATATTACAAGTCACTTCACAGCGATGATGTACTAAATCAAACTACTCTCGTGACAAAGAATTGAATAAAGTAAAATTTAAACTCAGAGACCCTCTTGACGAGAAGTCATTAATGATAGTCCCAGTCGATGAGTGTGCCGGAGCGGCACTTACAATTACTTTTAATAATTCTCTATTCAGTGCACATTGCTCTTTCCACGTGATGTGGAAAGTTACAGTTTTGTCTACGTGCTAGAGTTTACTTCACCCAACACGGGTATCACCACATGATGCTAACATGTCTCTCTGCACGTACACATAAAAACACAATTCTAGTTAAACCCAAAAGAAGAAAAAGAACATGGTTTTTAGTTTTACAATAAGACGAGCATTTTACCATTACTCGTGGCAACCTCTGATCTTTTTATACAGATACATATACATACTGTGTCCCTTGTTTAAAGAAACAAAAAAAGGAACAAAATCTACTAGTTTACTGAAAGCAGTCACATGAAAGAGTTGAAGGACACTTGGACGCACAATTATCTCAAAACTCATTACACGTGTATGCCCTTTAGTTTTATATCCGCTTTCTTATGCTTGTTTTGAGTTTCTGTACAGTATTGGATCTCTGTATTATTTCCTATGAATACAAGTTTATAATATTGTTACATTCACCCAAAATTGAATAGCAATGGAATAAAAATAATATTCATACATACATTTATATACAGGTGACACCCAACGTTTGGTTCTAACATTAATTCCTTGATGGCTGACTGGTCGCATAAGGTAAAAAATAAAAATAAAAAAAAATATATTATACAGTAAAATCCCAAATATGCGACACTTATAACGAACATAACTCGAGATATGCAACTGCCTGATATACAGACACCAAGGTTTCTACCAGTCTGGAAAACTTATAAAGAAACACGGCAGGGAACTTCGATATTTTTCTATAAAATTAACTACTTTTAATAGAACTAGAAACAATTCTTAAAAGTGAGAAGTTAAGATGAACAACATAGCTTTGTCATTTACTGCAAAACTTGTGAAGGAAGTAACGTTCTCTTTTCTGGAATCCGTGGCTTTCGGTTACCAAGTTAATGAAAGAAATATGTGTGTTCACATGGACTTCTTGATCGCAAACTTTTTTTTTCAACTCAATGAATTATGACGTTAGTTTGGGATTATTGAGGAGTTGCATTATGACTTTGTTGAGGATAAATGTCAAACAATCTTCTCAATTCAGTATTCTGTTGAATATGACGTGCACTTCTATTTTTAACAGAGAAACCTTGTCATCAAATCTCATTACGTGACTTAATTCGTGCTTTAAATAATAATAATAAAAAGATCAAAATATGGTTAAACTGTGGTACTTACGTGTTGGTAATATCAAACGCTTCTCGATCCATGAATTTGGCGATTCATTTTTATTCAGACAATTGGGATATGCCTCGCACATTCAAAGCTGAACTTCATGTTTGAGAAGTGTTGTAAAATTTCTAGTGCAGATTATATTCGACATTACAAAATTCTAGTGTAAGGGGCGAAGGCAGGCTTCTCTAACGCCGTGTGTGACATTGTGTAATGTGCATGTGTGTCTCATATTTCAATCAAAATAACACGAGTCTTAGGCTGCTTTTATAGTGGAGCGGAGAAGTCTTGCATTTATATCGGAGCTGCAAGCAGAGCGGAGAACAAAGCGTAGAGTATGTTGTCTTGGAACTTCGGAAACCGATTGCTTTACCGAAAACACCCGAACCTTCTGCAGTGCGAAGTTTTAAATAAACTGTACCCGAGCAGGGTGTCTACTACCCTGGAAAACCTGGAATATTCAGGCAAATCTATAATTTGTTAAAGAAACTCAGGGAAATTTATGAGGTGGACCCGACCTGTCTACAGTTGGTGAGAGAGCGCTACCCCAGCCGGCCTGAGGTCTTAGGTTCGATGAAGCTACCCGCACTTATTCCTCGATCCAGTATGAAGATCTAGAACTGTCGTTAAAAAAGCTTAAGTGAATTGGTATTTGTGGTACAGGCAAATGTTGGTTGAAAGCCTCACAACCTCGTCAAGGTCTTGCCATCTGTGAGGGCCTTTATTGCTTTTAAAGTTGATAGAGGGACGCAAGATTGTGCCGTACAATCTTGCGCCGGAGAACCAACTCACACAGCATTTGGTCGACTGTGTGTACGCGGCTGGTGTTCACGGGTGTATATTTCTCTCTCTCAATCTCAATCTCTCTCCTCTAGAAGTTAACAAATGCTTCACTAAACCTGACTTTGCAAACCCCTTGCTATTTGTGGAGTCATTATAGCGAGACGCTTGCTAGGTACTCTTTAGCAAATAATTTGTTAACTTCTGGGATACCGCGATACTTGTTTCCCGTCGCGATTACCGACAAATGGTTTTCCGAAAACTGACTTGGCAAATACCTTACTATTTCTGAAGCCATGATAGTGAGATCTTTGCCGAGTACTCTTCAGGAAGGCATTTGTTTACTTGTGTCGGACGTACGAGAATGCATGTAAGTGTATTTTAAGAATATAGAAAAAAAAATGTAGTTATAGATTCAGTGATCAATAATTGGGTATTGTTTATAAAATATAACTGTTGTTGAACTTCGTTTACATGGTTAGTATATTGACACTTGACAATTGTTAGCTTTTTTTTAATTGTACATTACAACAATGTAGTTTCCTTGAACTGTTTTTTTTTTTTGTTTTTTTTTTCGTCAATATGTTAAATGCCGAAAATCAAGTTTATTTTATGCCCTAAGAGTGCTCATCTTTACGTGGACGGTGTTCGGAAGAATATACTGTGGTCTTAACAATCATGTTTGGTAGTAATGTAGATTGCTGAAATAAAATAAATTACTAACTGCGTGCTGACAGTTTTTCTGGGAGTACATATCGTTCAGATTTATATTTGTGACCTTGAGTTTATCCATTTTTCGACTTCCATACAATGTAACACGAATTATAACCAGCATAAAAGAAAATACGTCCAAAGTTAGGTTCAAATTTTTACATAAGTATCCGACCATAGATGAGGAAAATAAAATTACATACCTGGTGTGTTTCAGTTCCTAATCACCGTAGAAATAGGACCTTCCAGCTTCCACACACTGGAAGCATGTCTGGAATGCCTCTTTTGGAACTGCTGTTGACGTCGTCGTCGCATTGTGCACGATGTCCTCTCGTCGGATGTCAAATCGGTTACTTTTGAGTGTCGAATTGACTTTAGGGAAAAGCTAGAAGTCACAAGGAGCCATGTTCAGGGAGTATGGAGCTTGGCGAATGACAGGAATGCGGTGCTTGGCCAGACTTGTTCTCACGTAGAGCCAGTTTTGTGAAACCCATGGGTGTGGTATCTTACGACGAATTGCATCACGTATGCAACGGAAAACGTCAAAATAGTACTCTTCATAATTATTCGTCTTGTTGGTTCTTAGCTGAATCACTTTGATTTTTCCTCGGCTAGTGGCCATCTTTGAACCGATCGTACCACTGATTTATTTGTGTACTCCCCATGGCATCGTAGTCAACAGCCTTGTTGAATCTTTCGTATTGTTTCTGCACCATGTCTAAGTTTCTGGCAGAACTTGATGCAGTATCGTTGTTCCACACGTTCTGTCATTTTGCCGCGAATGGAACTGCAACAGAAGAACAACACAACATTACAAACTAGCACCCTAACGGATGCTGAAGCAAACTAGGATCACGCCACCCAACTATCATGCACATGAAGGATCCCCATCACTGTGTGTGTGGTGTCGCTATCCTACGTTCACTGTTTTCCGCAGGAAAATAGAAGGTCGGAAACTTTTCAGACATGCCTTGTATATACACAAATACAGTGGATCCGTAAAGTCATGATAAAGTTTCAAACTGTCGAACCATCCCAAGAACATGATAGAGAGACAAAACAGAAACTCAAAAAGTTTTTCTTTGTAACCAGGTGAGGAGGGGTGGAAGAACAGGCGTTAATACAGCTAAATAACAAAAACGCTTGTCTGATGGTTTTGGTTGTGTGTGGTAGGAACCGGAATACCGTTTAGATGTTTGCAGTCCTACCACATTAAATTTCAATGAACAACCAAGTAAAAACCGAGATTATCTTTTCTATTATTATTATTATTATTGTTTCGTGTCTGTGCCGTGTTTCGTTGCGTTGATATATCCTTCCGAAATCCCAGCATCACTTTACGTTTACATTGTATATTTTAGCGGGCACTAAACTGGAAGTATATTACAGTGGGAGAACATCATAGTGCCCCAATATTCCTGCAGGGCGCATGTACGACATAGCCTACGTACACTGCATTTGTACACACACTGCTCAGCCTGGATTTTCAGGACTGGCCGGTTTATCCATAATGCCACTTATCATCTGATTCAATGTTCATAAATGCTTGTCGAGAAGTTAACTCACCAGAATTAGGATCGACGAAGCTAGCCACGCACATATAAACATTTTACCGAGTTGTCATACCTCAGTTGGCGTTCGTTTGTTTCGCATTCAGTATGTCCTGGGTTTGATACCAGCGGCCAACCATCTTGACATGTTTCTCTGACCGAATCCTTCCTGTATATTTTACCTACTCTAAGGCGGTCTAAGACATCCAGATGTCTGGACTCAGAGAGTAGGGCAAAATGCGAAAAGAAGTCTTCTAGAACCTAAGTTCAACATATCATCCCGGAATTTCCGTGTTAAACCTCAATCAGGATAGGCGATCGCTGGGACCTTTCGAATGCGAAGCCAAAGAAACCCCTTCAAAGTGAGTTGCAGTCGCTCGGTTGATTGGTGAAAGTTTCACAAGTTTTATGGCATAATTAAATATTTATTGAATTTTCAGAACAAAAATATCGATAAATACAAGGTACTTATTGAAGAAATAATTATCGTAATAATACAGTGCACAGTAAAAATATGGAGATACAAATCTTCATTCTTGAACTGTATTTGGATATTTATATCTTACGTATGTTCTAAATTTAACGCATATTGTTTAATTATTTAGTGTCAGAAATATAGTCAAGTAATTATTTTTACTTTATTTGCAATTATTTAACATTAAATAATGAGAGCTCCAATATTAGACGTTAATTTATAACCCATGTGTAAACTATTTATTCTGATAAAAAGTTGAGTTAACGGACTTGCGCGAACGCTGTGTGAAACAAACTAATTTGTTTCTTTGCTCGACGCTCTGCTCCTTTTCCACTGTAAAAGCAGGCTTAGATTACAAATTCTTAGCCTGATTAGAAATGGAGTGTTTTTAAATTTATATTGATCAATGTAATTGCTGGGCTGGATAATTGTACACTCAATTTCGCAGGAAATGTTAAAAATTTAACGTGTTGCATCATGTAGCAACACCCAATCAATGTGCATAACAGAAGTGAAAATTACGTTTCATATCTGCGTTGACTTTTCATTTGGGATTACTATTTAGTGCAACCTTTCAGTCTTTTCTATCAGTAAATTTTGTAAGAACGTCAGTTTACTTTTTTTTGTTTCGTACATTGTAAACACCCTGCCCGCGGACCACTTTATTTCAAATTTAGATTTATTTCCTAAAGGTCCGACAGGGTTCAAAGATAGGTGGATACATGTTTTATTTCTGCGAGGCTTTGCGCCTGACATTGTGATATTGTTAAGTGCTGATGTTGTAAGGCCTGGGAGAATACAGTTGCGATTATAACAAACACATGTTGAGGAAAAGATGCGCTCTCAGAAGTAAAAATCTGACAAACATCACTTTCGTCTTCGATGCACGTGGCCTTGAGCTCAGTTCTTGTGGGGGTGAAAACGTCATCGACCATTTTAACAGTAGCTTTTGCGAACACTTCGGATTTACTATTTCTTCTACATCAGAATACCTTCTTTTTTTAAATAATGAGTTCGGTTTCATATTATGTTTTCAGCATTGTAATCAACTCATCACTTTTTTCTTATAAAATTCTTTGTTGTTCCCTCAGAGAATCTTTTAATTTAAAATTTCGTTCTATCAGTTTCCGTCAGTCAGGAAAACCGGGAAAAGTCAGGGAATTTTCTTTAATAAGAAAAAAGTCAGATAATTATTGCAGATTTTTCCGTACTTTGGACAATTTGTGGATTTTCCTAGCCATCGAACAGAGAAAAGAAGGGTGTTCCATGTGCTTGCAGGGATTTGTATCGAAGTTAAATGCGTCCGTCACCTCTTACTTTTAATCTATCCACAGCTACTGGATACACTCGCGTAATGTCCGCATTCGAACTTTAGAGGTAACACTTTTAAAAAAAAAAAATCACGGCTTTTCTCTACTTGAAAATATAAAGTTACGGGGGTATTCTACTTTTTTGTTCGCTTTCCCTTACTGCGGACTATTTGAATTTTAATATTTAATGTGGTTGTGTGTGCGTTTACCGTTAGTGTCTGCTGATGCGAGTGGGAATGATTTGCAAAGAGAAAAAGTGCGGACATTACGGTATTTCGTGCCTTGACCCTGCTATTGAGTGTGGAAGGCAAAATTAAACTCATTTTTCTGTCTTTTTCCTTAAATAAGTGTGTTGACATCAGTCTTTTGAAGCATGTGGTAAATAGGGTGAAAAACTGGTTCCATTTTTTTTTAGCGCAAAGTTTCTTTTGTAAAAATATATTATAAAGAATTGTGGACTTGAAATGGAAAACCATGTAAGTGCCACAAACGAAATTTTACAGAGGAGAGGAAAACTCCGCCTTGAACACACGAAACTCCAACATTTTCCGTTACAATTTCCAACTATTTGCGATGGTCTGGAAACTTCTAGATTTTTGCATGTTTGTTAGGTTTGGCAATTCAAAACATTTTAACATCGAAAACGCGATCTTTGGATTTGTGGCACTTACATGGTTTTCCATTTCAAGTCCTCAATTATTTATTCGCTAGTATAAATAGTATAAACAGAAGTTGATAACATCTATCAAAATTTTAAGAAATAAATATTTTAGATGTGAAAGGCGTGCCTGCAAAACTTAGAAAGTCTGCATGCCGTGGATTGGACACCTCTGTTGTATATATTTAACTATCCAGAGAGTGGGACTTGATTGTCACGCTTATATGTATGTATATTTGTCTAGCAAATTAGTCTGTATGTATTTTCGTATTTAGTGAATTATCCCTATAACCTTTATTCATTTATTTGTTTATTTTTAGGAGGCGGCTAAAGGAAAGGTTGAATATATCTGCAAAGGTGATAATAGGCTATCAAATTCATAAGGATACTATGAATAAGTCAGGCTCTGTAACGAAAAATACATACACGATATAACAAAGGCTCCTTGCTTAAAAACATAATGTACACAAGACTTGGAAAGACTGCAACTTTTTTTTTTTTTTTTGTTAATTTTTTTTCTCCTCCAATCTTGAGTTCTTTTTCATTGTGTCAATGAGAGTGTGACAATTAGTACTGGAACAGACTGTACCTCGTGATCATATTGTGAATAGTGTGTGGTTTATCAGATGGAATTGCATTGCCTGCGTATAAAAAGTAATGAACAATTTAAATACACAGGAGGCTATCTGAACTATGATGGATTTTTTTTTTTTTTTTTATTTCCTCCGGATTCGAGTGTTGGCTGTCGGATACAAGGAGCGAAGTCATTGTAGAGAGGGATTTGTTTGGTGTAGTGATAGAATTTCATATTTAGTTCTTCGTATTAGCAGTTGGTCATGCGTTGTCCTCTGCTGCTTTCCAAAGAAACAGCAGGGGGGGGGGAAAAAGTGTATGTATTTATCATTTGATGTGTGTATTTTTTAAGTAAGGTCGTTCGTTACTTGCATGGCTTTTTAGTTTGTTTGCTAACAATATAAATTATTTAGTAATGAGAAAGATATCTTTGATTATTTGATTCGTGAGAAAATTTGTATTATGAAGTGTATAATTTATAGATATTTGAAAGAAGATGAAAAAATTCGTTCATTAATTTTTACCTAATGAGTCAGAAACTTTTGTTTATAAATACGATTGTGTTTGTAATGTGTGTGTTTGAACCAAATTTATCGAAAGAACGATTGCCATTAGAAACTTGACGAAGTTAGCTGTTTTATACTTCATACATTGTACGTTACTGTAAATACTATAAAAAAAACCAGTAAAGGATAAAAGAATATTATTTCTGTGAAAGTGTAATATAGCGCAAATTTATGTGATAGTTACACGTACGTATCTACTAATATGGGATGAGTAAATTATATTTCCACGTGATGTTATATTTTTGTAGTAACATTGTGAAAATACGAAAAAACATATTTAAGTTTTTCATTGATTGTGTGGTACTTTATGCTTCTGTCACTGATATATTTTTTTTTTTCTCCCGTCGGTTGATGTAATAGGTATCATAGAAGCTCTTTTGTTTATTTCCTTTTTTTGTCTTGGTTTGACTCAAACCTTTCATATTTTTTCATTCACTTGTGTTTAAAGCTTCTAAGTTAAAAAATAAAATGCTGTATGTTGTATGATTTCATGTTTGTGGTAGCATTTGAAGTTTTTGATAGTACCTAAGTGGGACATTCGGTTGTAGTTTTCATAAATATTTTTATGATGATTTGACGTTTTTTTATTTCTTTGGTTGTGCCTTTTTTTATTTTTCTAACACGTGTAATATCCTGTAAATTTTGCCTTTTTTTCACGAGAAAAGTACTCTTGTGATCGTGGTATCTTTAGCATAGATTTGAAGATGCGAAATCACAGTTGTAATGTAATGAACAAAACATAACACCAGAATATCGGAAGGGTCTGTTGTCAAAGTATTAAACGAAAATGTCTGTTCGACTTCATATAAGTTCCTAAAATACTGCGACAAACAACAGGAGGTGACACACACATTGAAGAATTCAGCTTGGATGGGATTTCAGTATTTGTTTCGTGCCGAACGTCTGGTCCTTGGCAATAGGGAATCCCTCCATAATGACGTCTCCCAAGCATAATCTTTTCCTTTTTATGATTTACTAAGCCGATACGCGTTACATCTTCATTTGTTGAGATGTTATTTACAACGACGCGTCACCACATTTAACTGAATGTAGCTCTGAAATTACGCGTTTTCGACATACGTTCATAATGACTACTTTTCTTGTTTTTATGTTGGTAATCACCTCTCCAAGTTACGAACACATTGTAGAAGAAGATAGCGTGGAACACAGCTGCTGACCAAGGTAGTCGTGTTGTTTAAGGCATTAGGCCAGCGTCTCGAAGGTCGCGGGTTCGAATCCCGCCTGGGGCATGGATGCTGGTGGATTTTAACTCAAATCGTTGCTAAAGTGGCCCAGGTAAAATAGTTTTTGAAACAGTTCCTGTCGTCTGGTAAGAGTTGTTGGAAGGTGGTTCGTGTTCTAGCGAGAGAATACTGCAGCGGTATCCACAATGAGCCCGTTTCCACTACCTCCTCAAGATTACCAGTTGTCTTTCTTTGGAAGAACATTCCTTTTAAGGTCTGTCCCTTTCTTCTTGAAACTAACGCATCAATATAGGAGTTACACTACTACTACTGGAACATCCCATAGCCATCTGTCGTCCTAGTAAATTGAGACACGAGTTCTTTGGGAATTCTCAGGGGGAATAAATAAATAAATATTGTTTCACATCAGCCTCGTCCCCGCAGCGCTGATTTTTATCAAATTCAGAAGTGATAAGACCACAAGTTATAGGAAAGTGAGTTTTGTTGATTTATAACTGCAGATAATACATTACTCTGTTTCCCTCACAAACTATTCAGAGAGTTGTCTGAAATGATAGTACAGTGAAACCTCTAGTAACGGACATATTTTGTAATCCCCAACCATCGGCATACGAAGAAACGTATTGGCAAACCTCTATAAAGCTGACACGGACAGTGTTTTCTGTCATTTTTAGGCAATATTTACCTCCGTATAACGGACACTTTCAAAGTGATTTCCGCAGATTGTCAACATGTCTGTCATATGGAATGGTTGGACAAATTGCCTTTCACAGTTCGTAATTTCAGGCCGAAAAACATTTTTAATGCTGATAGAAGGACATTTTTTCATGCACTTCTGGATAAATAAAATGCTTGAAGAGAGAGACGTACTCCACTCGTACGGTAAAAGAACAAAAGAGCGGCACATGACGTCGAAGAGGAGACGGAAGAGAGAAAGCCATGTGAAGTGAAAAATTGCACAAAAAAATAACGTATTTCACGGTTTTGCAGCACTTTTGCTCTTCTCTCTCTCTAAAAAAAATCACAAACATATGGAAAATGTTATTTCTAAGTTGTGCTCTGAACATAAAGTAGTTTAGACGGCTTAGGGTAATGTAAGCTTTTAGTTATAGCTATACAGTAGGATTCCTTCATCCACCTGGATGGTTGCATACGACATTGCTCTCTAATTTACGTAAGAAAATACCGAAACCTCTGCAAGACGGACACCTCTCTATAGCGGACAATTTTTGGTTCCCTGTGGCTGTCCGCTTTAGAGAGGTTTCACTGTATATGTTTTGCTGAAGTGAGGCTTGTTCATTAATATTTTTCAGTGACTAACAAAATACATAGTAATTACCTTATAGTTGAGTTGTTTTTTCTCAGTATCGTAAATTTGATAAGCGTTTATATATTTTTTTTTTTTTTTTGTTTGACTGGTACCCCTACTAATTCCTCATGAGCTCTCCCAGAGGCGTGTTATCATACTTGAAGACAGAATAGACCGTCCTCAGGTAACGTATTTAATCGACTCGATTTCTAGGTACGTACGAATCTTCATAGAGGCATAATAGATATGATTTACTGTATACTTAAGGATATATTAACTCTGAGAACAATATTTCATAATAGACATTGAGTGCGGGGATTATCTAACCGTGTGTTACGCATGTATTTTATAGATCCCGTAAAAACTTTGGTAAACTTTATTTTTATATGGGCCAGTTTAGTAACTTTGAACGTCCGCGCGTCACGATTCTCCTTTAGCTGTTATAATCCACAGCCATGCCCGGACCTTCGAGCCGATGGCCTACCGCCGCAGACCGCTCGGCCGGCCTATAGATCCCGTAGATGTGCTATAACTACTGCATTAATGTTTACATTAGTTATCCGATGTTTCGCTACATAACTCGTGGCTTGAACTGTGATTTACAAACATACATGGCACTGATATAGTAAGAAGAAAAGTCGGATAGAAAACTAAAAACTGAAATGACGTTAGTCTGTTTATAAAGGACAGCATACGAATAATGGTTAGATGGGTAAGCCGGAAGGAGCGATGGGCCGTGGTTCAGTGGTAGAGCGTTGGCTTAACATTCGGGAGGTCGTAGGTTCAATGCCAGCAGCCGACCATCTTCAAATTTTTGCTTAATCTCAGCAGGAAAATGCGGGGATAGTACCTTCAACCTACACCCTGGCTGATACCTTCCCGCGTCTTTACCATATCCCAGATTGAGCCTGGGATACCTAAAGGCCATAAAATGAAATTCAAAAGCCAGGGGATTAAATTCTGTTATGAAGCCCGAGACGTTGTTGGCATCACATTAAAAGGGATCTTCGAGAGTTGGATGTTATGGTGAAAACTGGCTTGATCTTGTGCAGGATAGAACCCTGCGGCGATGAACTTGCGAGTTTCGAAACACATAGTGTTAATTAGCATGGCCCTTTGACGTCAATTACTACTTGAATTTTCAATCTTTTTTTCGTATTAATTGTGTGTATCCAAAATATGTGCTTGTAAACCAAAGTTCAGGCTACGTAGCGAGATGTCGGATAACCGATGTAACCTTACATTCAGTGGTTATAGCATACGCATAAGTAACACATTTAAAAAAGAACTATAGAATTGAGGACAGCTTTTGCAAAAGTTGCTTTCTGGGGGGGGGGGGGGGGGGGG
>JAGDQP010001865.1:31509-41616 GCA_022664845.1 Lepisma saccharinum
AAACCTGCTGATTTACATTCACAAGCCATCTCATAATGGTGGAACCAGCTTTTGTAGAATTTGATTTTAACCCCTGTGATTAATAGAAAGTTCGTGAGTTTTTCAGATTTAAAAAAAATCAATCTGCAAGAAGTAGTATGTCGTACCTAAAAAAAATCAAGGTCTTGGGAGCCCATACACAGCCTAAACGGTTGGAGTTAGAAAAACTAAGGTAGATCACTAGTAGGTTAAGAAAATATCACATGTTGAAAAAGTCGCCATCTTGGGTCCAAAATGGACTTTCATAGAATACACAGCCTAAACGGCTGGAGATAGAAAAATGAAATTTGGTATGACGGTTCATCATCACTAGTAAATAATAATCGCTGGCGTGACAGGTCGATAGGCCCTGAGCCTGCCCCAACGCCATCTGTCCGCGTTGGGTGGAACTGTGTCCACCTGAGTGACCGCTGTGTGGTCAGCACTGCGCGCACCTAACCACGAACAGGCGTATGAACGGCTTTCTAGACCGAGTGTAGCCGTCACGTCTTTATTCACGTGACTCCCCAGTTTGCCTCACAATGCTGGGACGCCGAAAAGTGGACTACAACCGGGACCACGCGGACAGGAGTCCAACGTTCTAACCACTAGACTATGGAGCCCCACATCATCATTAGTAGGTTACGAAAATATTAACAAAATTTCTCCAAAGACGCCATTTGGATCCAAAATGGTGGACCTCAAACATTCATTTTCAACACCGTTTGAGCTAGAGATACGAAATTTGGCATAAAGGTGTATTATCAAGAGTAGTTTAAGAAAACAGTACATTATTTTGAAAATGTCGCTATCTTGGATTCAAAATTGCCGCCCCAAAAACATTTCCCTCACCGTTCGAGCTAGAGAAATTAAATTTGGTATGAAGGTGTACCATCACAACAACATAAAATGTTTTTTTAAAAAGTCGCCATCTTTAATCTAAAATGGGCGCCCCCAAAAAAATTTCAAACCACTGAAGCTATAGAAACGAAATTTGGTATTGTAGGTGTACCATCACGAGTATGTTACAACAAATGGGGCAAATTTGGGTACCCTATAGGGGCGCAGTCCCCCGTGGGGGTATGGGGGCACATTCCCCATTCTTTCCTGCGATGTGTCGTTTAGCTTCCAGTACTATGGCACTTTGAGTACGTAGTTTCAGCCTACTACGGGTTAGCCCATCCACTTTCAGTCGAAAAGAATGTCTTTTTGCCGGTGACGGGCTATACTCTTGTTCAAAACCTGCTTTCTATAAAGTTCTTTCCGGATGGAGTATTTAGGAATTTCGAAACAAATACAGACTAAAAGAAGAAATATCTCCAAATGAATACCAGATGTAATGATCAATTACAGAGTTATGAAAATATTCGAAGGAAACCAAAAAGTCTTATGATTTGAAAGAACAACAAAAGAGATTTTAAAAAGTCAGTTACAATTTCGAATTATAAAATACAGCGAAATCAATGAAACAAAATCCTGTATCAGTTTCTGTGAAATAAACACACTCAACGGCTGTGGAAGTATACAAACCTGGGAACAAGGATGATTCAAGAGTACAGAAACAAACTACGTGTATGGGAGCAAAAAGAAGAGGGCAAAATTATGCAATTCTTTGTTGTACTAGAGGATCATTCGATGAATGTGACGAAAAGCAGTAAACTGGGCGATAAAATCAATGTTGCAGTTATTAGTGAAGCGGCAGATGTTGGGGAAGTGGAGTAAATAAAACTTGGATCAGAATAGCATCTGGCTTTCATTTTGATTTTTTGTTTTCTATTCAAACTGCAAATATGACACGACATAAGAAGGGTGATGCTCAGTGATACTTACATAGTAAAATAGCTTATATTGATAGAAATTTCAATTTAATAGAAAATTGTTTCCATATTATATAAATTATAACAGTAGGTGCACTGTTTGTGAAATAAAACTGATGGTCATTGTATAGCATTTGATAATATTCATAGCAGCCGGCAACAGAGCTTTACTTTTCAGACGAGTTTTCCCGGATTGGAATTACGCTTGAATGTGACGCTGAGGCGTGACATTTTATCTTCGTTGGAATTGCTGCAAGACACTGCGATAGGGTGCGTTTGTTGAAATGGCGAAATTTGTATAAGGAAAAGTAGAATTCATTCAGCACGAAATGCTCACAAAGTACAGCAAAGAAACAAGGTAAAAGGATTGTATAAAGTCGTGCTTCCCGTTCAATAAGAAATATATTACTGTTACTAAACTACGAGCCTAATGAAGAAACCAGAAGTTTAGTAGACGCGATTGAAGGCGAAAAGTTTAGCGTTAGTGAAGCCACCAAAGTTAGTGTCATTGACTTTACTCTCCAGCTTGTGAATTTCGTGCCTAATTTATTAATTTTACTTCTGCTGAAAGTGGCAGGTTCTTAAAACCCTCTCCATTCATTCCGATCTTTGGTTTAATTATTTTTATCTCAACATGCAATTTACCTTCCTTAACGGTGTAGATCACCCCCGCCACCTTCCTTTTCCACTGATTTACATGGGAATTGTTTTACTAGTCTTATGTCTCTCGGGAGCGTAATTTTTAACTTCTGTTTTCTCCTATTCATATATTTGAAGAAATTTCACAAACCAAAACTCTTCAAGAGTCAGAACCGCCAAGGCAAATTGCGTGAAAGCGGAAACTTGAATATTCTACTTCTGAGAGACAGAAGACGAGGAAAACGATTCCCATGTAAATCAATGGAAAGGTCATACTAAGATGGCGGGAGTGATCTACACCGTTAATATTGTCAAGGAGTTGGAGTGAGGATTCTCCTTCCTCACTTTCTCTCAAACATGCGTTTAGTTGCATCCCTCAGCATACAATCTCGGCGCACCCAATGTCCTAACCATTCTTTAGCGCGTCTTCTGTATCCGATGAGTTTTCCCCTATTCTTGTCCAAATGAATGCTTTAAAACATTAGAAATAAATATAGTTGGTTTAGAACAATCGAAATTTGAATTTTAAAGTCTAAATCTATTTATTTATTTCTGACTTAAAAATGGAAACAATGTATTTATTGCATTGTTATAAACAATGAAATTACTGTTTTTATTAATTAGATCACCGCACAGTCAATTCCGGTGACAAAATACCTCCGCCTGGACCCAAGGAAGACGTATGCAAAATCTGGTTGAAATCAATGCACGCAACTAGATTTAAATCGTGTTGAAACAGACAGATAGACATTCGGTTTTACATATACAGAGATTGATTTGATTTTCCATTGCAAGAACAGATTTTAGACTATAAGTTAAAAACCACTCTATCTCGAATACAAAGCGAAATTCGACATATGAGCAATATGTCAGGAATGCAGACGCAGTTTGTCCCCATACTTGGGGAACATACTGTATATCTGACAAAGGTAGAGGGGAGGGGAGGGGAAGAAACTACAATAACACGAAGTTATGACCAAGACTTTTTTATTCTTCGTAATTAGTTAAAATTCAGAATAAAATTAGCACACTACGAAAACAAAAAAATAAATGCATACACCACAGTTCCTCTCCTTAAAAACTGAGTATATCGATTTCCAGAATTAAAAATTACCATTCTCATCATTTTTTTTTTTTTTTGTACAACATAGTACTTCTTCATTGTTTCTTTTTTGTTAACAATAGTGGTACCAGACCTATTGATGTTCTTCACAAGGTATCACTGTGTAATATTGTAATTAAAATACAAAGTAATACATTAAAACAGTAAAAATATATTGCTTCTTAATATCATATTTCTTTTTATATACAATAAAATGCCAAAAGTCGTGGGATATGGTAGCAGTATGTAAATTGTTAAGTGGTACATATTCACGAGACGCCTTGGAAGGATACCGACATTGATCAATTGTATGCAGTTGTCTCGTAACAGGTTGAACACGGGCCAGTCCGATCACTAGAAGAAGTGAATTTGAACTGCCAGCATGATAGTGGGTGCCTGACGGGTAGGACATTCCATTTAGAAAGTGATATGGTCATTCACGATGTCACGTGTTCCGGGTCATTACATAATATTATTATTAGATGTTGATTCATTTAAGCACATTGAAATATTTCGGTTACCTAGAAAGGTACGTGAGGTTGCCTAGCAACTGATTAGAGGACTTGACAACTTATTTACCGACGAACCTTGTGCCCTTATATACATGGCAGTCCATATAAAACCAGTACTCCTCCCGGTCTCATTCGTGGTGAAGGCATAGGGCGCAGACTCAACTTGAGAATGGACAAAACGCTGCTGGTTTGAGAAATTTTAGCCGGGAACAAAAATCTCCAGAATGAAGAAGGTAGAAGATCCAGGTCAAAGATCTGTTGTTACGAGTAGTATGGTGGGCAGCACTGGTTGTTGACATTACACGCTCTTTCCTCAGGATGACACCATCACCGCTGTCACATACTTTGCAGAAACTGACGAAACGCACTGGCAGTTTTGTAAAAAGCAGCCGTCAATAGTTAATAGGACAGATCCTCTGTTCTTAGGAGACAAAATTTAAGCACATTTTACGGAACTCGCAAGTTCATCTCTGCAGTAAGAAAAACTTTCCCTTTGGATTCGATCCTCGACAAGATCAAACCAGTTTTCATCACGAGCACCACTTACCTCTCGAAATTCCTTCTAATACTGTACTCCCAACGGCCTCTTTCCCTCCGGCTTACCAACCACAATGGAATATAATCTTCGTTTTCCCCCATCCAAGCTACATGGCCTCCCCATTTTAGCCGTCGTGATTTCATTATTCTTACATCATCGAGTGAATTACATAGTGTACTGAGATTCATTATGCAGTCTCCTCCATTCTCCGGTCATCTCGTGTCGTATATCTTTCTCAAAACCTTATTTTCAAACACTCGCAATTTATGTTCATCTGTCAGGGTTGTACTGCAAGTTTCACAACCATAAAGTATTACCAGCAGAATAACCGTTCTGTATATTTTTAATTGCATCTTTGTTGATGTTAATCGTGAGGTTAGGAGCCTCTCGACTGAATAGAAACATACGTTTCCCGATCCTCAGCGACTTTTTATTTCTTCCATGACCTCGTTTTTTCTTGTTATATATGCTCCACAGCTAAACTCCATGAGGCAAAAATTACTAAACAGAAGTTGAGTAAATCTGAGGTAAAAAGTACTCTCCATATTCCCCGGACGGACTACCATTTGTTTATGAAGTAACTTCGAGACTTCACCGCTTCACGGGAGCCATGTTTCTTCGGAGACGGCATTGAGAGCCTTGTGGATTGTTGGCACAGAAGTGTCGCTACAGACAGAAAACTATTTTGAATGAAGCAAGTATGTTTAATCGATTTCAAAACTCAGTAGTAGTGTAAGGTACAAAAACAACCATTTATTTCTGAACAACCTGGCACGATGCACCAGTTAATAATGGATATTTTCCACAATACAGCTTTTAATTAAGGATTTAACAACTCAAATCTCTGAAGGTCCTTGGAGATTAGTTGAAATTGTTACATGTACCCAAGACGTATAGCATAAGTTAATAAATGCATCGTCGTAGTAATATATTCTCAAATATGAAATTCGATTGGATCTATTTTTTTTACCTCCGGACGGGAAAATGTGTAAGTGGGCATTACACAACAATAATATTAGCAAGATGATTTATTTTAGGATATTGGAAAAAACATATATATGGTTATATAGCAACGGTATGTTAGGTTGATTAGCAACAGGACTTACTTCCTTGTATATAGGAACCGGTTATACGACTTGAGAACCAAATTTACTGACACACCTTGTGCACTTATATACCTGTCCGTATGAACAACGTTAAAATATAGTGATCCTTAAGTTCAATAAATGACAGCATCAGATTTTAATCGGAACTGAATTTCTGATTGTTTCGGTTGTGAACTGACTCCCTGCTCAGAGATATGTGTTGAATTTATTTCAGTGATGAACAAAGACTATCATCACTCAATCATTGTCTCTTCTTGAGTGCTTATGTCTCCTACCTGACAATTCCCAGTATATATATGTCCGTGGCATCACCCAAGAATTTCTAATGGTCACACACATGCGCCTGCAGAGAGAGCGACAGTTTCCTCTCCTCTACTCAACGGACATTGTAAATAATAAAAAAAAAAGTCTTGAGATAGAATATTGAGTTTCATTACCTAGAGCAGTGGTGGCTCACCGCTACGATACCTTATATACCTCATGGTAGGTATTACCATCCTCTGTGAACATGCAGTGGATGACTACGGGTGTTTAATAACCGTGACCAGTGACATTTGGGTGCACGATAACAGACAAGAGACATTAGCTCAAATCGCATCTACATTCAATGCAGCTATCAGACGCATATTCAACAGGTCAGTGCTGGGTTCTTTAGCTTCCATGGTATATAGAAGCAGAGGACTCTCTCTATTGAAATTATTTATGACCTTTAGGCATCTAAGGCTCAGGCCGGGATAGGGGAAGGGAAAGGCCAGAGCCTAAGTTGAAGGTACAATCATAACATTTGCCTGGTGTGACTAAGGAAGAACCCTGAAAAAAAAAACAGCCAGAATGTCGGCCCTGCGACTCAAACCACGACCTTCCGAATGCTAAGCCAACGCTCTACTAGTGTCTGCTGGATAAAAAGCAGAAGACTTACTCTAGTGTCTGCTAATACAACGACATCCGACACAGCGCCTTACCTGGTTGGTGTCGTGAACACGGTACGAGACCCTGGAGAATTAGCAAAATATGGCATAAGTCGATGAGTCACGGTACAGTTGTTTTGCGCTAATGACGAAGTTCGGCTCTGGTGCGGACCCTATAACGTCATAGGCATCATACAGGCGGGCTGTGGTTCCATAAAGTGTGTGTATGGGCCAGCACGGCTCGTCCTCCTCAACACCGTCAATGACCAGTGGCCCCTACATTGCACTACTTCATGTATCCTACAACGATGAGATGTTCCAGGAAAATAATGCACTGGGTCATTGGACCCAAGTTATCCAGAATTGATTCGAGCAGCATTCTGTGTACTTCTGACAAATGATGTGGCTACCACGGTCACCCGACATGAACCCAATCAAGCATTTATGGGACGTGGTACAGAGATCCATTCGCACTCAATTTCCTGCACCTATAAATACTAGGGAACTGTGGGATGTTATCAGGTGGCATGGCTCAACATTTTCCAAGTTATTTTCCGTCCATCTTGAGGAATCGATACCAGATCAAGTTGCGGGCTAATTCACGGTATTTATCCCATGACCTTTGACATGTAAGTATATACATTGTCATTTCATTACACTATTGATGAAATTTACAACAGGTAAAAACCGTTACACTTACAAAAAGTTTATAATATTGGCAGTTAAATACACACTTCCATTTATCCTGATTGTTTCTCGACTGATCTTTGAGAGGCTGATTTCTTTTAAAGAACATGATTCATTTTCTAATCCAATACTTAGTTTTTGAGAACACACAACTTATTATTCACATGAGATCTAGATTTCCTCTTTCTAAAAGATTCTCTCGAGTTAACTAATAATTTCACGTCTTCCACTTACCGGAACTGGAGTTCACGAAAATCTCACACTAGAAACGAAAGACCAAACTTTCGAAGGTGATAGATGCCTCCTTTGTCGAGGAAAAGGGAAGGTGTTGTATTTAGGTAGCATGTGGTATTAAAATAGAAACTACTGGCTAAAGTACCCGCCCGTTGGTGCGGAGTGAATAAAATATGTTGGCAACAGTAATCGGTACAGCCACCAATACTCCTTTCCCCGTGGCGGGCTGCGCCCTTAACTTGGTGAGTTTTCAGGGACTTCGCCCCCATGCTGCCGATTTGCTACAGCTGTTAATAGCGCTACTACTACTAATAATAATACAACTGCAAATACTACTACAATGCTTTAAAACATTAAGCCTAAATATTTTTATTTACAATAATTTAAA
Organism: Lepisma saccharinum; assembly: GCA_022664845.1. NCBI lineage: Eukaryota > Metazoa > Arthropoda > Insecta > Zygentoma > Lepismatidae > Lepisma > Lepisma saccharinum. Next base: position 39,459 of record JAGDQP010001865.1, read on the forward strand.
TTTAAAAATTAAAAAAAAAAAATATTTCTAATTGTTAACTTAAAAATTGAAACAATGTATTTATTGCATTGTTATAACAATGAAATTGCTGTTTTTAATAATTAGTTCGCGACAGTCACTTCCGGTTAATAGAAAATATGCCTAAAGCTCAAGTTGTACTATTATCTGGTCATATGTGAAAAATCTTTGCAATCGGTTAAGCCATTTTTTTCGTGATGTTAACTCAAACATCGTACATTTTTATATAGAGAGATGAGTGATTGCCATTTGTACACAATTCTGAAATTCTCTTACACAAAAATATATACTTTCAGTATGATTTTGGATTCCAAAATTTCATGCTAAATAAGCACTGGTCGCAAGCTAAAAAAGAACATTGTCACCATTTTCTCTCTACACTCAAGTCCTGCCTACATTCCTGAGTTTTTAACGAACATTGCACTCATATAATCGAGACAGGCCGAAGTGAAAAAACAAATTATCAACGGTCGCCATAGGATTCTATCCTGGGCAAGATCAACTCAGCTTTCATCACAAACACCTACTTCTCGAAGATCTCTTCTAATATTGTCCTCCCAACGTCATCTCAGTCTTCCCAAAGGTCTCTTTCCAACCAAGATGGAATATAGTCTTCGTTTTCCTCCCATCCGAGCTACATGGCCTGCCCATCTTAGGTGTGGCAATTTCACTATTCTTACAACATCGGGTGAAGTTCTTCATTATGCAGTCTTCTCTATTCCCCAGTCATCTCATCCCGTATATCTGTCTTAAAATCTTACTTTCAAAAACACGTAATTTATGTTCATCTGCTAGAGTCGTACTCCAACTTTCGCAACCGTAAAGTATTACCGGCAGAATAACCGTTCTGTATATTTTCAATTTCTTTGATATTAATCGCGAGGTTAGGAGTTTCTGGACTGAATAGAAACATGCGTTGCCCGATACTAAACGACTTCTTATTTCTTACGTGACGACCTCGCTTTTGTTTGTTACATATGCTCCCAAGTATTTAAATTTGTTTATTTTCTCTATGTTCTCATTCTTAGTTGTTATGTACATATTTTCGTTATTCCCTGTGTTTCGTCTTTTCTCTATGTTTACCTGTAGACCTATCTCATCGCAAGCTTCTACTAAGACCTCGGTGTTACTTTGTAGTGCATCTATATCGTCCCCTATTAAATCTACATCATTCACGGACATGAATAATTAATTGAAGCCATTCAACGTTAGTCCCTTTTTGTCCCCTTTAATTTTTAAAATCGCATATTCTAACGCAAAGTTAAACAGTAGTGGTGACAAGGCATCGCCTTGTTTCAATCCGTTGCGAATCTTGAAACTATCTGACATATTATTACCTATCCGTACTCTGCTTATGGGGTCGCTGAGACACATCTTCACTAGTTGAACCAATTTTTTCGGAATTCCAAATCGTATCAGGATACTGTATAACTTTTCCCTTTTCATAGAAACATATGCTTTCTTAAAATCAATGAATAGCTGATGAACTGTCCCATTGTATTCCCATTTGTTTCTAAGATTTGTCTCAAGGCGAAAATCTGGTCCAACGTGGACTTTTTCTTCTTCTAAATCCACATTGGTGATTACCAATTATTTCATCTACGTATACGCTTAGGCGAGTTAGCAGTATATTACTCAACACTTTGTAACATGTTGAGAGGAAACACTGATTACAAACAAAAAATAACGTTAACACTACATTCTGTATACGTTTAATTTCGGTTCTTCATTTTCAGGTTCAGAGACGCCAAATACCCCGCATGGAAAAATTCCTCACTCGGACCCAGTGTTTCCCCATTTTATGAACGTAAACTTCTCACAAGCAGAACCCAGTCATCATCTACCAATCTGCGATAAATGTGCAATCTAGATTTTCTTTTTCTTTTTGGTATGAGTATCTGCACTATGTAAAATTTTTGTTTCCTAAAGTGAGTTTTGTTGATGTTAAATATTGTGACAAGCTAGATCCATGTGAGGTATTTGGCAACTCAGAATCTGGAAATGAAGCACCGAAATTAAACGTATACAAAATGGAGTGTTAACGTTATTTTTTGTTTCTTTGTAATCAGTGTTTATAAGTCATACATACATACATATATATATATATATATATATATATATATATATATATATATATATA
>JAGDQP010001865.1:41716-59777 GCA_022664845.1 Lepisma saccharinum
ATATAAATATATATATATATATATATATATATATATATATACACACATACTTTGGCCTGTCTCGATCATACGAATGCAATGCTTGTTAAAAAATCAGGAACATCCATGCCGCAAGCGGGATGCGAAACCCGCGACTTGGAAAAAACAAACGAACAAACAAAAAAAAACTTTGAATCATTTTAGTAACCATGAACTTCGGCTCGTCAGGATGATACGAGTATAATGCAGTTTAAAATCCACAAACATCCATGCCTCGGGACGGATTCGAACCCACAACCTCATGAACGGCGGCGCATCACCCTAGTCCATACAGCTATCGCGACCTTTGGAGACGCTGGTCTAACACCTCGGACCACACGAGTATCACGGTCGGCAAATCCGGCTACGTTATACTGAGAATTTACATTTTACATGTGACAGCAGAACCTGAGAAATGGTTACACGCGTCATCCAAGGAGTTTTTCTATTTCAACACCAAATACCTTAAATAGCACATCATCCGTTTTCTTTGACAAAGAAGAAATCTAAACGCCTTTAAAAATTTGGACTTTTATTTCTGATTTGCCAAATTTTCAAATCTCTCCTCGCATGTATTAAATCTTATATCTTGTTCTTATAAGTCTTATTTCAGGGGTCAGCAAACCGTTGATCGCGAACTACCGGTTGTTCGCGCAATGTTAAACTGTCCAGCTAGTAGAATTTATCAAACAACTTTCATTTTATCTTTGGTAGCTCACCACATACTTCTAAATTTGGACAGTAGCTCTTTGGTCGGGACGTTTGCCAATCCCTCTCTATTTGAAACTTAACTGGGAACTTCCAATGTCAACAACACTTTATGGGTGGGCTTCATAAAAAAATCATAAACTTCTTTGAGCAAAATATTAAATAAAATAACCTTTCTTTTTTCTTAAAAAAAAAAAATTATAGTAAAATAGAAGAAAAATATCGAACACATTAATTTCTATCAATGAAATGTCTCATCATATTTGTACTTGTAAGATTGAACTGAACTTCTGTTTTTGTCATTCATCTCGTAACACTGCTTCTCGTTGAAAGATCTGTTTTACTCGATTTGCTAATTTTGCTCGATCGGCATTTCTTAAAGCTGATATCAATTTGTCTTCGAACTCACTTCTAGTTGCAACCTCTGCATCGGTCTCCACAAAGGCATCAAGCACCTGAAATAAAGGAAAAGTTATACAAACTTTATAATTACTCTTTATCTCTCTCTCTCTAATTACAGTATTTGAAAGGCACTACAAATAAACCTATGAAGGGTGAGAATGATATGAAGCAAGAATAGTAATGGAAGAAGGGCAATTTATAAAGAAAGAAAAAAATCCTAGCGCTGAATTCTTTATTAAGGGTTATTCCTTAGACCTTTATTATTTATTTTATATCTTTTACTATATTTATGACTTATTTTTTATCCTATTTTTCCTTTTATTATTTTTTCATACGAACTACATATTTTTGCATCTCTTGTATAAGTGTTAGCACATCGGAGGTTTCAAAGGGCGCTAATATTAAATAATAATAATATGAATATGCAAAGATGTCGGCAGTACGTAGCACCATTTTTAAAAAACTCATCCGACTTTCACTGAATTCCTTATCTCGGGGGAGTTCTCAAAGGCACATAAAATCGAATGGAAGTGATTGTACTCCAAAAACGGAGCCCAAAATAATGTAATTTTAAAAATGTCTGGAACTTCATGAAATTTTTAATATATGAACCTCCATTTTTTAAAAAAATATATCTAATTTTCCCTAAATACTCTAATCTGGATGTTCTGTAGAGAGAAGGCGGCAACCTGAAACACGTTCATTCTGAAAACTATTTATAACTAAAAAAAAGCAGATAATTAAATATATTTGAAACAAACGACTTGAGCGTAATTACTTTGTTTTAAAACTGTACTGAAAGTTAGAACACATACCTAAGGGCTATCCTTAATAGCAACAAAATACAGAAAAATGGTTTCAAAAATATGTTAAAAATTTATTTTACATTTGTTTACTTTCTTTTAGAAAACGCAAAAACAATAATTTCATCAAAGAAAAAAAAAAACTAAAATGGTATCAAAAGAACATTTAAAATTTTTAACAATTTTGACATTTCAATCTCCTTAGATTTTAAAATAATTCTAAAATACTTTAATAAAAAGATTTATTATTGTTTAAAAGAAATTTAAAAATGATTTTAAACTGCTTCCTAAAGAATACTGAGTTTTTATTTCACAATTATTTTATGTAACTTTAATATTACTTTGCAATAAATCTTTTTGCTAGCGCCTAAATTAATTTACAGAGCGCAAGGCTTCATGATATGGTATACAACCCCACATTTGCGTTATCGCATAATGTGTTATTTAAACTTCCATGGACTTATTGGTGGAGCAAGGAATAACACAATTTCTTACTCTTTCTATACGACAGGATTATACAATTCAAGCGAACCGTATGCGCTCAATATAAAATTCCTAGGCAAGTTGCCACAAACGACGTAGGTTTTCTTTCTCAGGCGAAATCCCGAAAGATCAAACTTAAATGAATGTGCGTTATCTTTATTTCAAAGGTATCTTTATGAGGAAAATTACACTAAAATATAAAAGTGTTACATCGATGCCACGGTATACAATTTGCAAAAAGTCTCTTCTTGTTCCACCAATAGCACAGAAGTTCGAAATGTAATGGTAACACATCCTTGAAATACTTTCCTTTGTTAGCTTAGTATATATATAGGAAAGTCGCCTATAACATATTTAAAGACCGAAAAAAAATGTCGCGGCAGAATTCCTATGAAAAAAAAAATCAATGATAAAGCATGAAAACAAAGTTCTTGACGTACTAACTTTGCCAGGATTTGATGTTATTCAAAGCTCGTAAAATAAGAAAAGCACACATTTGAAAACTACAGACATTTTGGAATAGAAAGAAATATACTCGTACCATATTTTCATTTCGGCATATTATGGAGCCAAATACAGACCTTATTGGGAGAGATATCTATACATATCTCTTTTATAAATTCTACTTGAGATTTTTTTATTTTTATTTATTCCTGTTGCAAATCACGGATCGTAACTCTGTGGATAAGCGGACGAATTGGGTATTTTGAACTCTTCATTCCACAACACAAGCACAGACAGACAGGTGTGTGTGTGTGTGTGTGTGTGTGTGTAGAGAGAGAGAGAGAGAGAGAGAGAGAGAGAGAGAGAGAGTGTGTGTAGAGAGAGAGAGAGAGAGAGAGAGAGAGAGAGAGAGTGTGTGTGTGTGTGTGTGTGAGTGAGTGTCGGTAGTAGTAACTAAAAACAGTTTTGTTTTCTTTAAACATGTGTTTTGATAAAATACAGGGTGGGGGGGGGGGGGTAGAAACAATTGAGAGAATATTTGTGAAATTATAGCATTCATATAAATTATATGAAATGTTGAGAAATAAGAGTTAAAAGCATATTCCATCAAGAAGAAAATTTCGCATCATTAAAACAGAAGAAAGAAGACATTGCAACAAGGGTGCATAATCTCTATCATCATCATCATATGACAAGAGACGTCGGTCAGGAGGTACAATGTTCTGAAACTCATCAATAACTTCATCTACATCAATAGTCGAAGCTTTTTCCTGTTCCACAAATAGCAGGAGGAGGGCTTCCAATCTATCCTGCTTCTGAGTTGATCTTAATTTAGTTTTATTAACTTGGGTAAGCTTGCATAAAAGTCTTTCGCATATGCAGCTTGTGACAGCCATTTGGAAGAAAAGCGCTGTAGTACAGACTAGAATGCAGTAAATATCTTCTTCTCCAACCAATCTAACCACTCTTGTAGCGTAACAGAAGAACTACCCGTGGGTAGAGGATTTTCCTTACAGAAGTCTTACTTCTGCTGCCAGCTCGTCACCTGATAATTTGAATGTTCTAGCTAAGATGGTCATCCTTTAGATTCAAATCAACCAGACTTCCCATGGCACTGATGACCTCAACAGTTTCTAGACTAAATTTCTCATCAATACCACAAACAATTGAGTCTAAAAGAGGATAATAACAAGAAATTTTCCATCTCCTCTTCCTTTGTTTCGTACAAATACTGCGATTGTCAAGAATCTTTGCAATTTTGGGCCTCTTCACCGGAGAAATTCATATCTCCAGACCATCACAGACCTTAATAGCTTCGTTGAAGAGTTCCATGAATTGAGATAAATTTCTCATGGATGGCACAGCATTGCGAAACGTTCTGACAATAGATACAGCCGAAAGTAGATTTACATCTGGACTTTGGAGTAACTTGCTAACTTTCACGATCATTTGTAGGACTAGATGCAGCATTGTGAGGCAAAAGAGCAACTCAGACGATCTGACTTGTTGTTTTAGTCCATTCCCTTCAACTCTCGCATCACTCTGATGACTGTTTTGAGTGATTTCTTCCAAAACGAAAATAATTGCAGAGTAGTTCCTTTTCACTGCAGAAACAGCTTCAGCACGGCATAGCCATCTCGTTGTTGACAAAGACTTCAATGTACTTAAACTTACACCATTCTCCTGACATACACTTTCAAAAACTGCAAGCCTTGACGAACTACCTTCAGAGAAAGAGTAAAGGAATTAAATTGTTCCGAAAAAAAATCTGAAACTCGTCTATTTTCGGGTCGCGAGTTACGTAAGTCCACAAGTACAAGATTCAAACAATGAGCATAGCAGTGAACGTACATTATTAAACTGTTCTTTTCTTTGCACTTCATTTGCACCCCAGATAGTGTCCCAGACATTGTTGATGCTGCATCGAAGTAAACTGAAAGAACATTTTGCCAATCAACACCAAACTCTGACACCACTAGTGTTAACGTATCAAAAATTGTCTGTGCATCTACAAAAGATAACTTACGAAGAGCCACTAAATGCTCAACAGGCAACTGTTTATTGACATTAAAAAAAAAAAAAAAAAAAAAAAAAAAAAAACTATAGACATCTGTTTATGATGACCACAATCTCTCGCTTCATCAGCGATAATGCACACGTTTGTACCAAGTAATGACATTTTCAACTTCCTTACAAGTCCAAGTTACAAACTGCGGATTAGATCGTTCTAAATTTGTTGACTGAAGTAAGTGCAATTTTTTGGCTGTTAGTTACGTGTTCTTTCAAAATTGAACGTATTTGGAAATTAAATCAACTACATCTAGAAATAACCCCTGTCATATGCTTCTAAATTCTCCGTATGACCTCAATGGGCGGCCTCCTTTTAAGACAAAGAATTATGTTCATTAGCCTCTCCATGATTTGTCGATTTTGCAGTTTTGTTTGTTCTTCCTTGGAAAGAAAAGCTTTCTTACACTCACCTAATTGGACGTCAATTTGGTGTATTTTTATTGTAGTTTGACCAGGAACTTAAGCTTTGATGGTGTTCCTTAGATTTTTCCTGACTTCGAAAACATTCATTTGCTCTATGACAGTTAGAACCTCGTGTAATGAATGCTTGATCAAGGTGCCCTCCCACTGAATCATTGTTTGCAGCAAAAACGGCAGTGAAAACAAAATGCAGAGTCCACAGTTACAAGGTGGTATCAAAACGTTTCGAGACTAGTTCTGTAACACGCCAACAGATGACAGCGCAAGGCTGCACGAACAGACACAGGGAGCACCTTCATAAGTCAGTGTGCTAAGAGATATCGTCCTGCGTACATCGGGAGCTGTGCAGCTGGTGCTATTCTGACCAAGTGCGTTACCACGTCTGCGATTTCATCATGGACAGCAAGTTAGAACAACGAGCGAACGTGAAATTCTGTGTGAAACTGGGCAAATCCGCTACAGAGATAAAGCAACAGTCTTCACAGTGGAAGAGCTCATAATCTCCACGACCGAAAAAGGCGAGGCAGGTCCGCAGCTCGACCAACTGCATGCTCATCGTCTCTTTCGACATTCGCGGCATTGTGCATCACGAATTCCTCCCCATGGGCCAGACCGTCAATAGCGAGTTCTACTGCCAGGTTTTAAGGCATCTGAGGGAAGACATTCGGCGAAAGCGACCGGATCTGTGGCCCGCGAAAAACTGGCTGCTCCACGACGACAATGCACCGCCACCGTGTTCTCCTCACACGTGAGTTTCTCCCCAGAAACAAGATGATCGCACTTCCGTACTGACCCTACTCGCCAGATTTGGCTCCTGCGGACTTCGCTATCTTCCCGAAGCTGAAGATCCAGCTCAAAGGTCGCCATTTTGACACCATTTTGGAGATCCAGCGCGAATCGCAGAAGGTGCTTGACACGCTTCGAAAAGAAGACTTCCAGGACACATTCCAACAGTGGCAGAAACGCTGGGAGCGCTGTATTGCTGTACAAGGTGACCCTTTTGAAGGTGATAGTGTGTAAACGTAGATAAATAAAGTACTTTCTTGTAAACAGAGCTAGTCTCGAAACTTTTTGATACCACCTCGTATACTATATTCGAACCATTTGTAACTCTGAAACCAGCTAGACTGAAAAGCCACCTATTCTACTTCTAGCGAAAATCACCAGGTTTGGTTGGTACGGTCCTAATTTTACCCTTACATCAGAGTCGGTTTGTTCTGTTATGTAGTATTGCATTCACAGGGTCACAAGGATCTACTGATATGTCAATAGGCTTACCTGGTGTTTATTCAGCGCCAGGGGCATCGAAACAAAATGGTTTGTTATTTACAAGTTCACCGATACCATTACAACCGGCACTATCACAGGCATTTGAACTTTCAACTGTCTGCTTTCGATCGGGACCACCACCGTTTCTTTTCAGCCTTCCGACAAAACAATCCATCTTCTTTAAGAGCATAAACTCACTATTTAAAAAAAAATGTACGGTAAGTTTACACGAACGAAATATCACGTCCGCAAGCGGCAATTTTCATCAAATAATTGCTCCTTCGAATTTGCAACAGAATCCGAAAAAGTATGTACAACGAAGTAAACTCGTCGGTTCTGTAAAGAGATTTGAATACCAGCCACCAGCGACATTGATAAATAAACTTCCAACAATATAGTTGCATTGTCACAATGTTTACTAAATACAATAAATTAGTTGATTGTGAGAATGGAGGGGAAGGCGATTGTTGGCAGCAAATATGTTACTGTAACAGTTGTTATTGTTATACATACTGTTTTCCTGTATTGCATCAGTTTTTAATTTCGAGCGTTCACTAAACAAAAGAACTTGTTTCCATATTTCCACAAATATAGGCTATAAGTATTAGAACAATATTGAGGAAGGAGGAGAGGGGGGGATCGGAAATATACTCTGCGGGTTCAATATTTCGAATAATCTCTACTTTTCATAAATTTGTCCTGAAAAAAGTGAGATGCCGCTTATTTTCTCTCTTATTGAAATATCTGTCTTTAATTTTCTTTAATAAAGCAGCCCATTAGGATGTGCCTAGGCCTAGGCACACCCCGTGGCTACGCCTATGCTCTCGACCTTTATTCTGTCATACTGTCCATGATCGGACAGCTTCAATTCCATACACACCACGTTCTTCTAGCTGAAATCTCATCAATAGCTGAGGAAGTATATTTCTCAGTTCTGTCTGACAATAAGACTCGGACATATCATACGAATCGAATATATGATGTGACATACCACCATTAGAATGATCCCATACTTTTCAAGAGAAGACTGTTGCGTTTACGTCTCCACAACTTTATCGAATTTTACAATGATTTATAGTTTGGAAAGAAAAAGTTAGAGCCGGTGCGCGGATACGGTCCTATAACCCTGAGCGCAGAACGCCAGTACGTAGACCCCTAGACTATAAGTCAATTGTTTTATCGCCTGACTTTCCTAATAGCTCCGGTTCCTGCTTGCTTACGGACATTCGCGTTATTTTTTTTTCTAATTTTTAGTTGAACAGCATTATGCACTAGATCTTTTTTTCTTCATTGCTCTCAGAATAACTTGAAAATTAAGTTAAGCACATGATACGTTGCGGTCCGCGGTGACTCAGTGGTACAGCGCTCACCTCTGGTGAGTGGGGTCCTAAGTTCGATCCCAGCTTGCTCCATGTGGGCTTTGTAGTGGACAAACACCGTGTGCATGGGTTTTCTCCCGGTTTCTTCATTCAACCAGTTCTCCCATCATCATCCTCTATTCTGCCTTCGCCAAAGTTACCGAAAGGCCTTGAATAAAATTCAAATTAAGAATATGATTTCTTTAAGCCTTCTCAGGGTTTACATTCATAGTGTGTGTTTGTTAGTTTATGTTTAGTTTGGAAGTGATCTCATGCTATAAGACAAACCCTTATAGACCTCGGGGTGGCCGAGAGGTCAGTACGGTCGCTTTCTGGGTGTGTGGATAAATTCCCACCGGGGTCCTATTGAACGGAGTGGTTCGGAGCCCACTTTACCAAAAACTGTACGCCCCACCCTTAGAAGCTCATCAGATCGTTTAGGACGTTAATAACATTTCAATCAATCATAAACACTTACAAGAACTTATATTTTTGTGAATTAAATGATCAATAATCCTAACAGAAAAAAAATTGTTCGAAAATTGAAAAAAAAAAAAATCATTCAATTCCTATTTTGAACATATTAATAGTTCCAGTTTTTTTTTTTATGTATTATATGAATGTGGTTTAACTTTTGTCCTAATTTTTTTATAGTTCTTCCCTTTGATTTTTAGCAGACTATAGTTTTCGGTACACATCATTCACTGCTTCATTAACGAGCAATATTGCTAAAAATGTCATCTAGGTACGGATTTGTTACTCACTGTTCCAACATTTAGTTAATACAGGATGCCCACAAAATTTGTAAACTTAAATTTCCTGACTTTTCCTGGCCAGATTTATATATAAAAAAAATCCTGACTCTCAGAGTATCCAATTTCGTACTTTTGCAAAATATATATATATATATATATATATTTACATGCAGCCTCCACCAGCCCCATAGCTGCTCAACTCTCTCCTGAGTAGCAAATTTTATGATTTCATTACTTCTTTACAATTCAAAATTCTATAAAATTACAGGAACAAAGGTTTTACTAAAAATATTTTGTTAATGTATTTATTAAAATTATCCAAATTTCCATTTTCCCATCATGAGCACACTATGTTAGGGCAATCCAAAGAAAATGCTAACAACTACAACATATTTATATGAATAAATTCTATGAATATTAGACTATTACAATCAACAATATCACCAGAACGAAAACAGAAGTTTCAACAATGTCCATTGATGTTAATTTTGCAACTTCCGCAAAAGTTTGATTTTCTGAGAAAGTTCGTCTTGCTCCGTTTCAGATTTTTCTCCCAACTTCTTTTGCTCATCTTCCAGTTTCTTTATTTGATTCATGACTTTCCTTTTTCGCAGAATTATTCTCTTCTATTTTTTTTTTATAGCATTATGCTGTTTCCAGATAATCTTCATATCGCCTCAGAGCAGATCTTGCATATGTGAGCATTTTCTGTTTGAAGACAATACTATGGATTCTTTTGCAGTTGGTAACAGCATCATGCACTCTCCTCAGTGCTATTATTGTATGTTCACGTTGGTTTTCAATAAGAGCACACTTGTTGATTGAGAAACCACCCTCAACTGTAGCATTTCCGTGGGAAAATATCAAACTCAACTTGACCATTTTCCAGTGATGAGTATTTTTGGTTGTTTGAAAGAAGGGAAGCATAGAAATCATCGAGCCTGGCAATTTCCTGCTTCTCTTGGAGATATGTTTCAAAGCTTTGTGAAAAGGATGTTCTGGCACCTTCACACAGATATGAGCCCCTGAGGCAAAATTTCCTGACGCAGTGGTAGATTTTGTACTTTTTCTTGACTTTTGACCTCATATTTAATCATTTTCCTGACAAATTTTGAAATTCTTGAGTTTTCCTGCTTGTGCGCACCCTGTAATATATGAAGGGTGTGAGGCAAAAACATGGTAACCCACAAATGTTTATTTTTTGAGTTATTCAGCACCCGATCGAAAGGAATCATACCGCGTCGTTTAATGTTGTCCGACTTCAAATTGTGCTCCAGAGATGGCAGCAATATTTACTTATGGTAAGCCTATTGTAACATTTTGGGATTCATAAGATGGTAACCACCAATTAAGATGGCGGGAAACGAGGAGCATATCAGCTTGCCACTAAAAAGGAAAATAAAGTTGTAAATTAAACATTTCTTACACCGAGTTCAGTGAAAAGATTTATTCTTGAGTGACTTAGGTAGCGAATATTATGGTATAAATAATAAAACATGGTAACCCACACAGCAGCATGAAAAATAGAAATTCGTTATTTTAACTTGGTACAATTATTTTAAGCCTTTATGTATAGCTTTACGTGAAAAATCAGCTTTTAGCCAATGAAAATGACTTGTGCAGCAGTAAAAATCGAATTTCTTAAAAGTTTAACATTGTGGGTTACCATGTTCTTGCCTCACACCCTTCATATCATCTTGCAAAATAATATATCATCATAAGGCAGAATTGACAAAAGAAACCAAAGGTGGTATTCAACCTTAGATACTGAATTCTTGATACAAATTGCAACATAAACGAATGTTAATTTGAATTTATTTATAGCCTTCTGGCACTGTTGGTTCGGATCGGGATAGTGTAGGGTACAGGATGAGGAAGACACCGATCAAGGTCTTACTTAAGGTACCATCCCGGCATTCGTCTGGGTGAAACCTGGACAACCTCAGTCAGGATAGTCATGCAACAGAAACGAGATAAAAATCGTTAACAAATTGAAATCATTACCTTGGACGCTTTCTGTCTATTATCACCAGCTGAGAAGTCAATAGGATCAACTGTTCCTAAGGGAAGAAGGCACTCTGCAAACTCCCTCCAACTTTCTCCAATTGAGTTAGTTATTTCTATGCGAACTGAAAAGAAAAGACCAGGGAAGCAAATTTAAAATAAGGAAAGAATTTTAAATTAAGTTATTAGCAAAATTTGCATTTATGAATTGATATCGTTAACTGGGTTACTAGGGCACTAAAAAATATTTTTTACAGCCATTTTGTTGTGTCATATCAAGTTAAAATTGTTAACTCTTATAATATTTTCACATACTTTATAAAAATATCAATAATAGTTCTGAATCCATGTGGAAAATACAAGAACTGAAATCCCATATAGATATGCCCAAAATTGTCCTGAAAAATGGGATTACTTTGGGTAAAAATGCTTCGTAAACTCGTGACTGAAATGTTCTATTTATAGAGGTACCACTGGACACATAAGCAGATCACCTCTTTTCATTTGATGGCTAAATCATTAAAATCGGTTAATAATATATAATTATTGATAATTTTAATTTTGTATTATGTATTAACGTTGGCAACAATTTTTTCTTTTAAGTTAAAATTGTTTTAAAAACAAAAAATCCCTGGCAGGAAAGTTACTAAATTTGAAAAACCTACAAATAAGAGGTTTACACCTTTGAGAAAACGTTTTCAGTTTAAAAAAAACACTTCGTAATCACAATTCTCTGCTCTTTTGTTTATAATACAGCTAGCTTGAAGCAACCAAGTAAACCGAACTATATGCTTTATCGAGTTCTTGTTGGGAATACAGGGCAAAAAGCAAGAGAGATATAGTTCAGGCAAGGTCTTCAAATTCAGAAAATAAAAGGGTTGAAAAAAACAAACAAAAAACAACAACAACGCTGAGAAACTACAGTACTGTACATTTGGAACTAAACATGTTTCTCTTTCAAAACTGAACTCTGAGTTAAATTAACAATGTAGACACAACCTGTATTCCAAAGAAACACGTCACTTTTACATTTCAACCAATGTATACAAAAATATAACGGTACGTTGAACCACGGGAGAAAAAAAAATAATGGACGTTTAATACTATTTAATTCGCAAGTCTTCTAAACTCCTTTTCCCCCTTTTTTACTGAAATACACTAATATAACCACTTCAATGAAAATAAGCAATACTTGAACCCATTTTCCTACACTTCAAGGCTTTTATGCATTTTACAGCAGATTTTTTTTTTTCTACTTCTGGAACTCACCATATCCAACTCTCAACTACTTTATACATGATCTAACTTCCTTTCCCTTCATCGACGCGAACAAAAAAAAAAAAACAATTACAGACTTCTCCGTAACTACAATTTCAAAAGATTCTGAATGTCGGTCGAGTTGGATCTTGCCCCACCTTCTGAGGCCGAAACGTGAACAACCACCTTCGTCAAAAAAAAAAAAAAAAAAAAAAAAAAAAAAAAACAAAAAAAAACTGCCAGGGTTGCCAGACGTCTCATATTTTTCAGAACAGCCCCATTCGACATTAAGATTTTACAGTTGTTTTACGTGGCGCCTCATGGTTGGCAAATGGTGGCAACACAATAGTTATAGTGCGAATTAAGCATAATCCGAGTTAATGTTAGAAAAGTTTAGGAATTAAATTGCTTCCTCAGTTGAGCATTGAACTTAGAGTAGTGTGATCTGTTAGTTAGTCTTTTCAAGACTACAATTGAGTTGTACTTAGTACAATCCGTGTTCTTTGTACATGTGTCTTGTTTGTATTCGCTGTATTATAGTATGAATTATTGTCGTTGAGTTTATCGTAATGAAACTGTACACCTATATTGAGTACTATGACGTATTCTAGACCAAAGCTCTTCTGCATGGGATCTAATCAACAAAATGAAAACCGATCAAATTCACTCCAAAGGTATGAGAATTGTCCCCTACCCCATCCATTCATTGCAACTTCGATCTTCCTTTTTTCTTATTCCCAATTGTTTTGGTTAAGACTTCAGTCTTCGGATTTGTACTACCCCTATTCATTTTAACGATGTGGTATATGAATTGTCCCGTGCTTAATTTTAAAATACCGTACAGTAACTATGTTTGGTTCTCCCATTCAACTAAATCTCTTATCTCCTCGTTTCGACTTCTTTAACTGGATCAAACATTCCTCTCAACATCTTTTTTATTAAAGTTATATAAACATTTTTCTGCTATCATATATACGAATCTGTTTCCGAGATACACAATGGTAGTTCAAAACATATTAGTAAGTAGTAATATTTACTCTGCTGAAGAATATCTGCCAACTAATTTCACTAAATTATGTTACTTCTATATGAAAATGTTGTGTGAGAAGATAATAGCACTAAAATTATATACTTAACTAAGCATTATATACTGTAATACGGTAACCGCTGTATCAGGGTTCCCAACAAGAAGGGCAAACTAATATGAGTTAAAATATTGATCAAATTGTGTAAAAAGTGACTTTCTAGTGAAAGTAAAAACTAACCAAAAAGGAACCTTATCAGTGCTATTTTTCGTATACTTACACATTTTATATAGCATCAATATATTCATTTGCTTTGCCTGTAACTATGAAATAAATAATAAATACTATTATTTAACCCGGGGGTAGTGTCGCGAACTTCGAATCAGCAATTGGTAGGTTCGCGGATTCGAACCCAGTGGGTTTTATCAAGCGAATACCGGGATAGTACCTTAAGTAATGCCCTGGTCAACAACTTCCCCCGTTCCGAACTGAGCCAAAGATGCGAATTTATTGATTTTACGACAATCAAAATGAAAGGGCGTGTTTTTAAGTAATAAGATATATATTGCTTTTTAGAGAATATCCCCCAAGCAAGACACGGCCTGCTAAGATTGCAGCTGTAATGTTCTATTCTTTGCCATAAATGTAATAAAATTTCTACAACTAATATTCTAATTAAACACTAACTACTTGTACATTTTTTAATTTGTTACAAAACGAACACAAATTAGTCTGTAAATTGTCTCATACTGGTATTTTTGTAATACGCCTAAATAACAGACGGGGCTACAATTAACTAGACAAGGACTAAGCTAGTATAGGAACCGTTGTTATCTGTTATTTTGTAATATAACTACTTACTTTTTTACATTCAATTTATACGAAATCTCCAAGGATGTGCTAATAGAGGATATGTGATTTCGTCCAGAACATGACGCCAAACGTCACAGCTTAGTCCCGCCCAATTAGTCCACTTACTCCAATCAAAAACACTGTTCTCGGCTAACAAAGAAGGCAACAAGCTCTATGTAGCCAAATCAGGTGCGCCGCCTTGGTCGATGCTCTGTTGTTTCTTGGCTTCACTCTTTCGCTGGCCATGAGGTAGTTATAAGCATATCCTTTATTAGAACATCCTTGGAAATCTCGCGACTTTTTGGTGAAGCCTTTATCAGAGAACAAGAGAGAGAAAAAAGAGTGACAAAAGTAGAAAATAAGAAAAAAATAAGAAAAGAAGCGAATTATCTCAAATCGAAGAAAACAAATAACTGATATAGAGAGAGAAGAATAAAAGTGTGGTGAAACATATAAAGGAAAATATACAATTGTTATAGAAGCTGCTAATGGAATAATTATAAATAATTCATTCACTCAAGCAAACTACTAATAATATAGAAACAAAAAAACACTGAATTTAGCTTGTGACTAGAACAAATAATTCTTTTCTTTATCGTGCAAGTAGTGACAATATATATTTTGTTTTAATTTGAAGCAGAAACTTGTTAAATGATAAACGAAACGATTTTTAAAAGCCAAAATAAAATATCAGAATTCTAGCGTACTAACACATAGGTACAGACATACACAAATATATTTACCGAAAAACTTACTGAATTTTCATTCATCTACAGGCAAATACTGGTCCTTTTTCAAACCCTTTATCATTTCAGATTTAGAGGTTTTTTTAAAGAAAAATATATCCATCTTGATTTTCTCTTTCGCAGTTTTATCTCTAAAGAACCAGCCTTTCATTTCCCTCTTATTTTCCGTTCGGTGCTCCTTTTATCATAGCTTGTATCATAGCTGGTCTTGATTTTTATTCCATTCTTCGGTCTCTGATTGGCTTCTTCCAATAATTGGTCATAAAAAGTAGTTTTCATTCTTCCTCTCGAGTTACAACTGAGTAATTTTCAAGTTTCTTTATATCTACAATCTGCTTGTCTTGTTCTTTCTTCTTTTATGCTTTTTATGCAGTTGCGTTTTCTTTCTCTTTCTTGGCTCTTTTCCTCCTTTCATTTTCAACACAGTCTTTTTATTTTGTTAGCTCTCCTAGCACGTGTAAGCACTTGGGATCGGTACAAACTCGATCTTGTTACCAAATTGACGTAAGCCATTTATTACATTAAAGGTCGGTTTCACTAATCTTCGTTAAGAACTGATGAGTCGTTAATTTTAAAAACTTTGAAATACGTTAAACTGAAATCTTAACGAAGGTTGGTGAGACCCATCATAAGTCTTGTACTTGGAATACAGTGCTGACCGATTTAACAAGAAGGATTTATTACTTAATGTTATTTGGAAACCTATTTATTTTAATGTGAAGTTTCTCTACGAAAAACTTTGTAACATACAGTTAATATTAGGTACGTGCAAAAGTTCTACCCGTTTTTAGTGTGGATACAGAAGTGCGAACAACACAAAATGGAACTCACTTAGAACTGTGCATAATCGCTTTCGCAATCGATTACCCTTCCCATCTTTCTGGTATGAATCCCCCACCGATACAGGGCCTGAGGTTTGGAGTCGAAGAACTGTTGTACGGCAGTTTTCACAGGCTCCATATCATCAAAGATTTTCTGAGAAAAGGAGTTTTGCAAAGCGCGAAACAGGTGGTAGTCTGTAGGGCCCAAGTCAGAAGAATTTTTTAATGTGGTCTGGCGTTATCATGGTGGATGATATCTCCTTGGCGATTGGCGAGGCGCGGCCATAATGGTTTGGTTAGGTTCCAGGACCACCCAGTGAATTATGCCTTTGACATACCACTAAACAATTAGTATAACTTTCTCGGGATAAAGTTCTCGTTTGGACGTCGATGGAGGCGGTTCAGAAACGCAACGCAAAGTTCTTCGACGTTTTACGTTCCGGTATAGAGCCCACTTCTCATCACCCGTAATAATGCGTGTCGAGAACACGGGAAGGCAACACAGGTCGCGACGAGCCCCTCATATGATTTGGAACCCAACAACTGAACTTTGTGGTGAAACCTGTTTCAACTCTTTTGCTGTGTAAGGTTGGATTCCTTCTGTTTCGTATGGCTTCGTTGAGATTCTCTTCGGAAAAGAATGATGAACGTCCAGGGCGTGGTTGATATTGACAGTTTTTGTCCAGGACCATTTGGTTCCCATCTGTGGGTCCTGGACCTGCTCCTTTCTTGTGGTCATATATCACGGTAGGTGGTTTGGGAAGGAAAGAGGGATGACAGAGGGAGAACGGCAAGTACCACTTATTTTATCTGTCTTCAGCCGAAGAGCTGCTTCTTCCCACCCAAAAAATAACACATTTTCTTCCTTTCTCTTAGGTCTGAATAGCTTATTATACACAGTGTACGTGTTACCTTGATGCAATAGTTTTGCCGTTTTTCTTTTTAATCTACAACAAACCATCAATGAAACGCTAAGCAGCTCTTTGCTTCTTTGTAGCCACATGAGGTTCTAATTAGAGCTATTCCCAACCAGACGCAGAGAGGGGACTGAATCACGTGACAACACTAGTTTATCGCCCAGGCAACCAAATATTGCCAAGCTTATGATTATTAAAAAAACATGAAACACATGTTCTTTTTTTTTTTTTTTTAAGTGAATCCTTTTTGATATCTTCAAGCCATATGTATACAAAATTTTATAAATGGAAATGCATTCCAGGGAAACAAAGGGCTGATCAAACTTACAATGCTTTTAGATAGGATAAAACTCGGCTACTCTTAACAGTTAGGGATGCCCTTAAGTGTCACAGGCCAAGCTTGGGAACTGAAAGAAAGTTTGTCTTAAATTTTTCAACCACATGACAATGTAAGTAACAATGAGGCTATTTATTAACTTTTCTTTACAAACTGTAAAGTTTCACATTTTAAATGGAATTCGATTACAGAGAAGATAACCCCAAATAATGTTCTTTCATACAGTTGAAAATAAACAAGATATTTAATTATTTCGTACATCTGCAGGTACAAGAAATTTGTTACACTGACTAGAACCGTACAAAATACTTTATTTGCACTTATGCATTATACTGAATAGAATGTTCATACTACTAAATATTGCATGGTAATGAATTTTTTATATATACCTACATCACTGACAAGGCACACACTAAACTTGACGAAGAAACAAGAATAATGTTATACTATCCTTCGCTTGTCAACGTGTGTTCATTTCAAGTCATGGATATAAATAAGACCAGAGTTTAGTAATACATGCAATAAAAAGGAATAATATCAAAAAGAATATAAACATTATGTGAATACTGATAAAACAGTCAGTTGTTATTGCGGAGGTGGTGGTGATTTATATACAAATATGCAAGCTTACATAGTACACTCACTCGTATACGGTGTCACAGGCCATAGCCTATAATATATGGCCACCAAGTATAACGTAACTACGAGTGAAAACATTCACTCACACAAGCATATACGCACTCACATACAGCAAATGAAAAACACCTTATGTATCTACTAACACACATGGACGGATACAAAAAGAAACTACTTATTTAAATTGCCGAAATCATTTTTTTTTTTCGAGGTCGAATGTGAAAAGTTGATTTTTTTTTTATTTTTTTTTAAGTAGATTCGCTACTGACATTTTGACTGCAACTGCCGTATATTGGATGGTAGAGTATTCTATGCATGAATGACGAAAACAGTGATAGATTTTTAATCAGAATCTGCAATGATGAGGGACAATAAGTAACTTGTTTAGCAGAATGCTACAGCAATTAGAAATTACCATAGAGTATTTTACAATCACAGATGTATTTCGTGTAAAACATAATCCAACAGACAAGACAGTTGTTAATACATTAATTTTGTGAAATAGCTCAATCTGAAAGCATGTTGCACCCTAATAATGGTGGTGTTTTGCAAAAAATAGATTTATAGTCCGAAGGTTGCTGGGCAGGGTAAATTGATTGTAGTTTGAACTTGCTTTTCTTCGGAAACAGATGTTAATGTTTTAAGGACGGGACTTATACAGTTTTAGTGAATTCCGAACAACTTGTTTCCCCAGCGGAAATCGAAACCCTTGTTTACAAGGCTTTGAGCTTAACCA